>CM030365.1:231406837-231514109 GCA_017893485.1 Hemerocallis citrina | reverse complement strand
CAGTGCAGTCAGGAAAACTCAACAAGAATATCAGAAAACATACTGATGTGGCGCTAAACATGCATAAAGAGAAAGCAGTATTAAGATATGATCAACCTTGAAAGGTAACATCCAGCCACAAAACACCCATACCAAAGTAAACAACACACAGATACAAAAATGGTTTGCTAACACGCAATACCAGAGCTGAACATATAAACAGGGAACTAAAGCCTGGGAGCAAAATATAGAGAGCTGTACAAAAGAGATCAGTTAAAGCTGCGATCAGATCGATCTGAAACAATGCCAGGAAAGTAAACTGAAAGAGCTGATGAACTAACGGGAATAGGAGGCAGTTTAAGCCAAACACACAGGAGAACCGGACAACCTGCCATAAAGCTCCAGAGGTGATCATGACAAAAAGCAATCTAAATCTGCTGCCAAAAAGTATTATAAGAGTAGGAAGACCTACCCTTTAATCCTGCAAACACAAGCACCCAAGAGAAAAGTGTTAAAATAGTCGATCACAACACAGAGAGCCAATAGGAAAGAAAAAGCTAGTAACAGCAGTGAATAATTAGGGAAAACAAAAAATATAATAAGAAACTGCAAAAATCCATCAAAGAGGAGCAGTGAACGTTAAGAAGCGTTGAGGCTAATAAGACAATGGGTAGCTTTTTCTAATCTCTCAAACTTAAGGGCGTCTCTAGCTTTCTCATTAAGCGTAGACGACCAAAATTTGAATAAAAACAAAAATTCGTCTGATAACATACGAGGGGAGGAATGGAGTTGGCAGAATAATCTGTGATTCCTTTCCCTCCAGATTATCCAAATAATAATCTGGAAGGAAAGGAACCACGATTTGTGGAGCGCTAAGGAAGGAGGACGCTTCGTCCAGCAGTCGACTAGATTGACCGGAAGGTCTGACGCTTCCCAGGCCAGAACGGCTATTTTCCAGAGTGATCGAGAGAAATCGCAATCTACAAACAGGTGATTGACATTCTCAGAGGAAGACGCGCACAGGGGACATAATTGCCCCCAAGCTTGATTTCTCTTATTAAGGATTTCAACTGTAAGCAGTTTATTGTTAAGTGCTAACCACGCAAGGATTTTCACCCTTACTGGTGCACAAGACTTCCATACCAGGTCGTAGAATGGCGATAGGGTACCTCTAAAATTAAGAAAGTGAAAAAAAGAACGAACCGAGAAGGTCCTAGAAGAATTTCAGCGCCAGAAGAAATCCTCTTTGTCAAGCCAAACCACATTGTTGATGGTGTCAAGAAGATTATCAAAGACGGGCGTTAGGTGGATTGGGAGATTATTGGAGAGAGGAATCGACCAAACCCTAATGGACTCATTATAGGAGTAGTAATCTGATACCAAGGCCATAGGGTTGACAGCTAGCCGGAAGATAGCTGGAGAAGCAGAAGCTAAAGAGGAGTTACCAATCCAGATATCAGTCCAGAATCTGGTCATAGACCCGTCAGCACAGCCGTGGATCAAGCCAACGAGGAAAGGGGCTGCTACTTTCCAAACCCCCTTCCAGAACGGAGATGCTTGCCTATGGGGGTGCTCCGGAAAGCTCCACCAATCATTGGCCACGAAGTATCTGGCTTTGATACATTTGATCCAGGGGAGATCCTCATATTTGAGGAATCTCCAAAGCCATTTGCCCAGTAATGCCATATTTTGGTGCCTCAGGTCCAAAACTCCCAGAACACCAGCAATTTTCGAAGAGCAAATGAGATTCCAATTACACAAGTGCGAACCGGGTTTGTAGAGGGCTGATCCGGACCAGAGGAAATTACTTCTGATCTGATCAATTCTTTTGATGACCCGAGAAGGAATGAAATAGTAAGACATCATATAGAGTGGAATCGAGGATAGAACAGAATTTAGCAAAATCAGTCTACCGCCACGGGATAGCAGTCTCCCAGACCACACCGATAGTCTGGATTCCACTTTATCAATCATGGACGCCCAATCCGATCTATGAAGTTTCCCCCATCTCAAAGGGATACCTAGATATGTTATAGGAAAAGAAGCAACCGGACAGTTAAAAAATTCAGAAATTTCATCTTGCCTGTTAGGCGACCCTCCCAGCCAAATGACAGACGATTTATGGAAATTGATAGAGAGACCAGAAGCTAGTTCAAAACAATAGAGCAGGAGCTTTAGATTCCTGAGGGTATGGAGATTAGGCTTAGCTAAAATGATGGTGTCATCGGCATACTGAAGGTTTAGAACACCATTGAAATAACGAGAATCCCTCAGGCCTTCAATGACCTGGGCTTCCCAAGCATTGCGGAGAAGCTTACTGAATACGTCAGCAACCAGCGAGAAGAGAAGGGAAGACAGAGGGTCACCTTGCCTGAGACCGCATTTGATTTTGAATTTTTGACACTCCGTACCATTCACGATAATTGAAGAAGTTCCCGCAAACAGACTGGATTTAATCCAAGCAATCTATTTGGGGCCAAAACCCCTATGAATAAGGATATCGAAAAGGAACTCCCAACCAATGTTATCGTAAGCTTTCTGAAAATCTAGTTTGAGAAGAATACCCTCAGATTTGGAATGATGACAATAGGATATGATTTCTTGGGCAGAAGCCACGCTATCTAGAATAAAACGATCCCTGATGAAACCCGATTGAGCCGGATCGATGAGAGGAGAAATGACCTCTCCAAGCCTAGCAGAGAGGACTTTCATGATAATTTTGAACGTGGTATTGATAAGACTAATCGGCCTAAAGCTCGCCATGGAGTTCGCGCCTAAAATTTTAGGAATGAGAACTATGTGCGCGTAATTGATGCGATCGAAAGAAAACGCGCCACTATGAAGATCAGCGAACATCTGGACAAGATCATCCTTCAACCAATTCCAAAACTTTTGAAAGAAGAAAGCGGGGAAACCGTCCGGACCCGGTGCCGCGTCGCTTTTTAAAGCGAAAACCGCGGCTTTGATCTCGTCCAAAGAGAACGGTTCCTCCAGAGCAGAGAGATCATTCGGATTCGCTCCGTACAGTTGGTTCCAATCTAGGCTCAAGGCTCTAGGTTTGGAAGAGCCAAGGAGATTTTTATAGAATAGAAGAAAAGATTGGTGAATGTCCTTGGTGGAAGAAACTTAAACCCCATCTTGGACGATCGATGAGATGTGGTTACATCTCTGTCTGTGGGAGGCAAAATTATGAAAAAAAAGTAGTATTGCAATCTCCTTCTTTGAGCCACCGAAATTTGGCTCTTTGAGCCCATTTCAAATGGTCTTGGCAAAGAATCTCCGAGAATTCTTGTTTGCAAGAACGTCGTTCATTGAAAAGCTCACTAGAGATCGGTCCCCCCTCCTCCATTTTATCTATTGATTCAATGGTGGAGAGTAGAAACTTTTTCAGAAAATTAGTGTTAAATTGCCTTTCGTTGCGCCAGATCTTGCACCAGAATTTAATCGCGTGAAGTTTGAGAAGAATGGCTCCCAAACCGGAAGATCCTGAAATCGCCGATAGGCATTCAGTAACGAGATTGACAAACACCTGATCTTCCAACCAAAATTTTTCAAACCTAAAACGATGCTGGCGCGGGAAATTAAAATCGGAATGAAGCGCGATAGGAACATGGTCTGATGAAGGATTAGGTAGAGCAAGCACAAAAGAGTTGTGAAAACGATCAATCCATTTATTGGATACCAAGAATCGATCGAGCTTAGCCATCGAAGGATGATGTCGAAGGTTCGACCAAGTAAATGATCTACCCGACAACGGAATGTCAGTCAATTGTAAGGAACGAATGCAATCGTTGAACCACTGATTGCCTAGCGATGAGGGGCTAGATCTATCAGAGGCAAATCTCGTAGCATTAAAGTCGCCACAAAAAATACACAGGTCATTAGATGAGAGATTGGAATTCGGATCAAAACAACGGCCTACCTTCGGAGTAGGATGGGCCATACATATGTTGTTAAAGGAATGTAGTTGAACGCGTGATACACGTAAGTCGATAATAAATAGCACGTACAATGAATACCTTTATTTTCTTTTTAAAAATGGAGAATTTTTTTTTGAAGGAGTTGCACGTGCGTTATACGATTGAAAAATCAAAAAAAAAAAAAGGCACGTACATACCACATAAAGTGATAGATTGACATCACTATTCATGGCCCTTCTCCCATTATAATATAGAGATAGGGATATAAGGCGATTAATAAATGTTAGGGTACAAGATTTGCTCGTGAGCACGTGCCTACGACATGTTTTCAGAACGATACATCATATAAAAGTCTTGTAAACAGTAAAACAACAATTATGTAGCTCAAGTTTGAATAGTAAAACAAAAATTAGTTGTACAAAAAAGTTCATGTTTCCATTAATATACGTTGAAAAATAATTATAAATGGGGGCGTAAAATCCAACTTCTTAGAACTTTGAGTATGTAAAATGATAAAATTTAACTGTTGATGAGATATTTGCTATTTTCAATGTAACTTGAGCAATAAAAAATGTATAAAAAATATGAAAATTTACAAACCTGAAATCTGAAAATAAATAAATAGAGAGAGAATGTGAGAAAGAGAAATAAATAAATAAATAAATAAATGAGTTGTTTTGAGGGATTTGAATTTGAATTTTGGGGGATAACTTTGGACGGAAAAATATGTTTTGTGAGGTTAGATCTGGACCATTGATTTCAACCCTATTGAATGAAAGCCATTTGATAGATTTTTTTGTTTTTTATTATATAGATAGTTCTTTTTTTTAATATAAAAATTGCTATGTTATATATATATATATATAGATATAGATATAGATACACACACACACAATAAGTTTGCTCTTCAATTTTTTTTTTACTAGTGAAAGAATTTAAATTCACATATCACCTATTTTATCAAAATTTAGACAGATCATTATAAACAATAATGTAAAGAAATAATGATAAATTTGGCCAGTGGTTTAATATTGGCTGGTTTTCTATCTAGTGTCGACATTGTTTTAAAATTGTGGATAATTTCTTAAACCATTCTTGATTAAGTAAGATTGCAAAATTTTTGTTTTGGATTGGATAGTAGAGATATGTTCCTAGTTAGGGCTTAATTTGAAGTCTATATATACAAAGATGATTAGTTTTCAACATTCTTAGGAACCATTTGTTTTCAGATAATAAAATTATAAAAACTAAGAAAATAAATTTTCGACACATTTTGGTTTAATTTCTGCTGTTTATTTTACATAAAAATAAGTAGGAAAACTTAAAAGTTTAATTTTTTTTTTTTTGGATGTCATTTTTAAAAACTAGAAAATTATTTTTCTTTATTTGTTTTCTTTATTTAGTGGAGAAAGGTGGACATAAAAATAACATTAAAATAGACATCATACGATTCCTTTCGAATAATGGACCACAAAATCTTTTAAAACATTCTTTTCGTGTTTTCTCTCTTTTTTAAAAAGGAAAACACTTTTCTTTTAAATTTGACATATCATGTTGTCATTTTTTGTCAACTTTTCTTCATTTAAACAAAGACAATAAAAATGGCTACTAATGAAAAAGAAAACTAAGTTGGGCATAAAAAAGAAGTTCGGACCCAATTCCATAGAAAAGAAACCACATATTCTTCTAAAATATCCTGATCACTTTTGGACGGGTCATGAACGATTATTCTCTTTTAACTCTTTGGACATTTCAAACTACTTTTTTAACCCATAAATGTATAAAAAGTTTCAGTAAACCCCTTCATACATTTGTACAAATCATTAGTATAATATAGGGACTGTATTTTTTATAAACTCTATTTTTCCCTATCTTATTTACAAGAAAATATTCACTATTGTATAACTAAATAATATTTTTTCCCTCTAATTTTTTTTCTTCTTCGATTCAAAACTCATTTCCCCCCTCCATTATTCTGCGTACACCCAAAATCATTTTCCTCTAAAACTCCACATGGTAAGACACAAAAATTTCAGCTCGCTAGCCTTCCCATTAACTCTTATCCTCTCCCATTTCATTTCCTTTTCTCTCTTTATTTATCTTCATTTATCCTTCTATCCCCGTTAATTATTGATCCTCATTTATTATTGTAAAAGAAAAAAAAAAGGGAAGCATTAATTCTTTCATAAAGAAAAGCTTACAACATGACAATACGTTCAATGAAAAAAGGTCCCTTTCAGAAGAATTAGGAGGGCTACAATGGAAATTACAATGGAAGTTCCTTAAGAATTTTCTATTGCAAACCATTGCTTCCATCGATAGGATGGAAGAGTTTGGGCCCATATCCAAGTCTTGTAGATCGGAATGCCGATCTTGCAAGCTTGAATATGAGGACATCCTTCACCAGGATCATCTTAAGTGGGCTCAGAGAGCTCGTCTTAACTGGATCAAAGAGGGCGATGCTAATACAGCATTCTTTCATAACTTTGCTTCCCATAGACAACGCTGCAACCGCATTTCCTCCATCACTGCTCAGGGTGAGGAACTTTCTTCTGATGAATCCATTCATCGAGAATTTCTTTCTTTCTACAAAAATCTTGTTGGATCCAATAAGCACCGTATGCTAGAGCTTGATTGGAATCAACTTTATGGTACCCATCAGCATGACCTTTCTTCCCTCGAAGCCCCTTTCTCCCTGGAGGAGATCAAATAGGCCGTATTTGCTTTAAAAAGCGATTCGGCCCCCGGGCCCGACGGTTTTTCCGCTTTCTTTTTCCAAAAATTTTGGGATCTGCTTAAAGCAGATCTTCTCAAAATATTTCAGGATCTTCATCAAGGAACCTTCTCTTTCGACCGTATCAATTATGCTCATATAGTTCTTATTCCTAAGTTCATTGGGGCTCATCTTGTCTCGGAGTTCAGACCTATCAGCCTCATCAACACTTCTTTCAAAATTATTATGAAAGTTCTTTCCTCCAGATTGAGTGCTATCATTTCTCCGTTGATCGACTCGGTTCAGTCCGGATTTATCAAAGATCGTTTTATCCTCGATAGTGTAGCCTCGGCTCAGAAAATTATTTCCCATTGTCATAGAACCCAATCGGAGGGCATCCTCCTTAAGCTTGATTTTCAAAAAGCCTACGACAATGTTAATTGGGATTTCTTGTTTGACATTCTTAATTTTCGTGGATTTGGTCCCAAATGGATAGCGTGGATCAAATCTAGTTTATTTTCAGGCACGTCTTCCATCTTTATCAATGGGGCGGAAGGTTGCAAATTTAAACTCAAATGCGCTCTTCGCCAAGGAGACCCCCTATCTTCATTCCTCTTCTCTCTAGTAGCTGACGTTTTTAGCAGGCTTCTCAGGAACGCTTGGAATTTGAACATGGTTGAAGGGCTGGGCAGCTCCCCCTATTTTGAGGGAGTGCTCAACCTTCAATATGCGGACGACACTATCATTTTCACCAAACCTAATTCTCACTCTCTCCGTAATCTCAAGCTTCTCCTCTACTGTTTTGAGATGGCTTCTGGTTTATCGATTAATTTTCAAAAATCCTCTGTGCTCTGGTTAGGTGGATCTCCCAATCGCCAAGTGGAAGTTTCCAACTTTTTTAACTGCCCAGTAGCTTCCTTCCCAATTACTTATCTGGGCATCCCCCTTCGCTGGGGCAAGCTGCATAGATCGGATTGGCTTCCTCTGGTTGACAAAGTTGAGTCTAGGCTTAATGTTTGGACAAGTAAACTTCTATCAAGAGCTGGTAGGCTTACTCTTATTAACTCTGTAATTTCATCCATGCCCCTTTACCTTATGTCTTTCTACTATTTACCTTCCTGGGTAATCAAAAGGATTGATCAAATTCGTAGTAATTTTTTTTGGAACGGTTCTTCTTCCTTTAAACCGGGGTCCCATCTGTGTCAGTGGAAACTGATCTGCTCTCCCAAAGAGGAAGGGGGCCTTGGGGTTTTGGACCTTTGCGATCATAACATTGCGCTTTTAGGTAAATGGTTGTGGAAATTCCACAACAATGATCACTTACCGTGGATTAAGATTGTTAGGGATTATCGCTCCTCCACCAGCCAATGGTGGGAATTTCCAGAGTCCTCTTGTCGAATTGCTTCCCCCTTTTGGAAGGGTATTTGGAAGGCAGCTTTCGCTTTTCATTGTGGGGTTTATCGTATTTGCCATGACGGGTCAAGAGCTAAATTCTGGTCTGACCTTTGGATCGGTAACACTTCACTAGCCACGGCTTTCCCCTCTCTCTTTAATTTGGCGGTTTACTTGCTGGCGACCATCGAGGATTCTTTTATACTTTTCGACAATATTCGTTTCTGGGTTATTCCTTTCACTATTGATCTTCTCCAATCTTTGGCCGAGGTCTTTGATGACCTCATCTCCTTGCTCAACAATTTTGAATGGAAATCTTCAGAGGGCATCGGTTGGCGATGGTCTACTTCGGGATCATTTTCAGTTAGATCCTTTTATAAATTCCTTAACTCTAGAGGAGTTAGATCCCCTGCAGCTAAATTTTTCTGGGATATTTCGGTGCCTCTTAAAGTGATTATCAACTCTTGGCTTGCCTTTAATTTTAAGTTACCCACGGTCGATATTCTTAACAAAAGGAACTTAGCGTTGGGTCAGCTTTGTGCTCTTTGCACTGAGCACCATGAAGATGCGAATCATCTTTTTACTCAATGCTCCAGTGTTATCCCGTTGTGGAAGATTAGCTCCCTGGCTTGGGGCACAGGTGCTATTCCACCTGATTTATCTTCTTGTTGGAGCTTTAAACCCTCGAACCCCCAGTTCGGTAAAGTTTGGATTCTGTCAATTCATATCATTATTTGGATTATTTGGAAAGAGAGGAATGCTATCTTATTCCAGCACCGCAAGCACTCTAGAGTCGCTATGATTGATGATTTTCTTTTCCTTTTCAATCTGTGGTCTTCGAGTTGGAAATCTTCGGATATTATAGTTCTAGCTAATCAGAAATTAATTGACGCTTTTACTTGTCTTCATAATCTTCATGGCTTATAGCTTGAATGTTCTTTTTCTGCATTGATTATGTATTTAGCTCACATTTTATTGTTCTCTACCTTTTGCAGACTTGAACTCTGCTCTCATTACCGCTCGCATGATCAGGTTTTGTGCTCTTCCGGATGTTCTTGATGCCTGTTTAGTACTTCCTTTCCGAGCGGTAGCTTTTGGGTTTTGGCTTGCTCTTCCAGTAGTTTATCCCTGTTCTACTTATGTTAATATTATGAATTTCAATTTTTGTTACTGATGCTTTCTATCATCAGTTTATGTTAGTGCTTATTTGGCCTCCCTACTTTTTTGTACTGCCTTTTATGGGATAGTGTTTATTAAGAGGTCTCTTTCCTCTCCTGGTTTTTTTAGCTTGTGTGCTGCGGTTTTGTTTGGTGCTTCTAGCTCTCTAAGCATCCCTTCTTTTATGGTGGTGTTTTAGCTACTGGCTTTCTTTGTGCCACTCTTGATGAGAGAGCTTCCTCATGTTCTATTCGGCCATTGCTTTTGTTGGCTTATTTTTTTTAGGTTGAGCTATATTGGAAGCTCGCTGCTGTCTCCATAACGCAGCTGAGCTTATATGATCTCTGTTGTTTGTTCTATGTTGATTGCTGCTCGATTTGCTTGCGTTTATTTGGTTTGCTCAGGTTTCTTTCCTTGTCGTTCGACCCTATCCAATGCGCGGCTTCCCCACATTTTGGCGCGCGGATTGCTTCGCCAGATCTGGGGATGTTTGACTGTTTCGGAGTGGATGGGTTGTAGCTATTTTCGCTGCCTTCCCCATCATCGTCTCTGATAGATCAGCGCGTTTGGCTGTGTTTGAGACTCTTGCCCGGCTCCTGTTTGTTTGGTCTCTTTAGCTATGCTATTCCTTGTTTGTTGTTTACTTCTGTTCTTAATGTTATTCCTTTATATGTTATTGTGTTCATTTTACAGCTTGTAAAATCACTTTGTATCTGACTGTTATTGAGTTATTATTATGATATTCTGATGGCTGGGGTCCTTAGGACCCTATCCGGTTCATCAAAAAAAAAGAATGATGTGTACTGTATTCAGAATAATTAAGTTTAAATACATTTTAGAGTATGGGCTCAGAGGAAATTTTTTCATATAGCTAGTTGTTAAAGAGTAATTTGAAAAGTAAAAATGATTAAAGGGAAGAACTTTTATGATAATGAACCTACAAGGAATTTACCCTAACATATAGTATACTAGTAATCTGTACACGTGCGATGCACGCTCTAATTCATATTTTTAAAGTAAAAACGACGATTGTTAAAAAATTAAAAAAAGAGTGATAAAGTACATCCACGTACATGATTACAGCTCTTACAGAACTGCAATCGTCATCATTATCATATTGTTTTGAGAAACAACTCAGACACTACGATGAAACAACTCAGACACTATGATGGTGATAGTTGGCCATTTAAAATCCCATGTTCATGATCTCCAATGCATAGATTCAGCATATAATCTTTGTCCCTTATTTCAAGTGTAGTTAAGCATTAGATACATGCATGACCCGGAACTAAAGCAACAAAGTCCTTGTTTAGATAGGTAAAGGGAATAACTCAGTCTTCCATAATTGAATATCTAACCATATTTTTTGGGGAAAACATTGCCATCGCCGAGTTGAAATCTGACTCCAGCATAAATACATGCAACTGGGACAAAGAGGTGTCACCACACCGCCAAGGTTAATGAAACCAGTTGAAATATGGTTAAAGGATGCTATAATGATGAAACATTTTGGGTGTGTTCGGAAATGATGTTAAGTATGATGATAATTAGAATTTTGGGGTGTTATCTCACATAGCTTCTGTTACCATAACCCTGGGTTGTTTGGGGCGCTTTCAAAAATATTGAGACTTCTCTAAACTCCATTCAAACCTAAGTTATCTCGACTATGAGCCACTAAACACGTTGTTGAGAGATAGCTAAAGTTTTTAAATTGGACGTAGAGGTATGAAAACCAATGTTAGCATACATACACTTCCGCTTTAAAAAAAAACTATGGATGTCCTAAATCTTCCAGATTTCTTGTCATCTCTCCAAGCTCTTCACTTCCATCCATTCATCCACATCATTCACCGTAATTTGAAATCAACTTTTTTCTCATTGGCATTCCATCAAACACCTCTCTTTATGTACAGAACTCAAAACAAATTTTCACATTGGCATTCTATCAAACACCTTGACCCCACAAAAATGCAAAACACTTCAACATCAATTTTCGCACTGACATTTAATCAAACTCATTGACTTCATAATCAAACCGCCATGAATATTAGACATTATACGAAAATGCATCAAAATACGTGCTAAAAAATCATACTAAGAAGAACCTTTCAAAGGGAACTGAAAGTAAGATGGGAGAATGGTTCAGAGTTTGCTTACTGTGAATCAAGAATTTCCAAAATTCTTCTCCATGTGGAGGCGTGGCAGCAACTGGGGGGGGGGGGGGGGGGGGGGGGGGGGAGGGAGGGGAGGCATGGCAGGGGCGACGGAGCGGCGGGGAGAGATAGGTTCTTCGGTGCAAGAAACCAGAAGAAGAAGAGTGAGAAAAAGGAATATATGGAGAGGCGTGAGGGAGAAGGAGAGGAAGAGGAAGAGGAATATACGCGTTTGAATGTTTTGATTTGGGTGACACGTGTGGTGATTGTGTATGTTTGGTGGATTTAGTTTGGCCGTATATTGCATGGGTTTCCTCAGTTTCAAAATTAGGGTTTGTTTGTTTAGAACCCCAACTATCCCATTAAAATAGTAGAGATATATTGAGACTCTGGGTTGTTCGGGGCGCTTTCAAAAATTTTGAGACTTCTCTAAACTCCATTCAAACCTAAGTTATCTTGACCATGAGCCACTAAACACTTTGTTGAGAGATAGCTAAAGTTTTAAAATTGGACGTAGAGGTATGAAAACCAAAGTTAGCATACATACACTTCCGCTTTAAAAAAAAACTATGGATGTCCTAAATCTTCCAGATTTCTTGTCATCTCTCCAAGCTCTTCGCTTCCCTCCATTCATCCACATCGTTCACCGTAATTTGAAATCAACTTTTTTCTCATTGGCATTCCATCAAACACCTTATCTCCCTCTCTCTATGTACAGAACTCCGAACAAATTTTCACATTGGCATTCTATCAAACACCTTGACCTTACAAATATGCAAACCACTTCAACATCAATTTTCCACAGTGACATTTAATCAAACTCATTGACCTCATAATCAAACCGCCATGAATATTAGACATTATACGAAAATGCATCAAAATACGTGCTAAAAAATCATACTAAGAAGAACCTTTCAAAGGGAACTGAAAGTAAGAGGGGAGAATGGTTCAAAGTTTGCTTACTATGAATCAAGAATTTCCAAAATTCTTCTCCATGGGGAGGCGTGGCAGCAGCATGGTGGGGAGGCATGGGGGGGGGGGGGGGAGACATGGCAGGGGTGACAGAGCGGCGGGGAGAGATAGGTTCTTCGGTGCAAGAAACCAGAAGAAGAAGAGTGAGGAAAAGGAATAGATGGAGAGGCGTGAGGGAGAAGGAGAGGAAGAGGAAGAGGAATAGGAATATACGCATTTGAATGTTTTGATTTGGGTGACACGTGTGGTGCATGTGTATGTTTGGTGGATTTAGTTTGGCTGTATATTGCACGGGTTTGCTCAGTTACAAAATTAGGGTTTGTTTGTTTACAACCCCAACTATCCCATTAAAATAGTAGAGATATATTGAGACCCTGGGTTGTTCAGGGCGCTTTCAAAAATTTTGAGACTTCTCTAAACTCCATTCAAACCTAAGTTATCTTGACCATGAGCCACTAAACACTTTGTTGAGAGATAGCTAAAGTTTTAAAATTGGACGTAGAGGTATGAAAACCAAAGTTAGCATACATACACTTCCGCTTTAAAAAAAACTATGAATGTCCTAAATCTTCCAGATTTCTTGTCATCTCTCCAAGCTCTTCACTTCCCTCCATTCATCCACATCATTCACCGTAATTTGAAATCAACTTTTCTATCATTGGCATTCCATCAAACACCTTATCTCCCTCTAACTATGTACAGAACTCCGAACAAATTTTCACATTGACATTCTATCAAACATCTTGACCTCACAAAAATGCAAACCACTTCAACATCAATTTTCGCACTGACATTTAATCAAACTCATTGACTTCATAATCAAACCGCCATGAATATTAGACATTATACGAAAATGCATCAATATACGTGCTAAAAAATCATACTAAGAAGAACCTTTCAAAGGGAACTGAAAGTAAGAGGGGAGAATGGTTCAGAGTTTGCTTACTGTGAATCAAGAATTTCCAAAATTCTTCTTCATGGGGAGGCATGGCGGCGGGGGGGGGGGGGGGGGGGGGGGGGAGGCGTGGCAGGGGCGACGGAGTGCCGAGGAGAGATAGGTTCTTCGGTGCAACAAATCTGAAGAAGAAAAGTGAGGAAAACGAATAGATGGAGAGGCATGAGGGAGAAGGAGAGGAAGAGGAAGAGGAATATACATGTTTAAATGTTTTAATTTGGGTGACACGTGTATGTTTGGTGGATTTAGTTTGGCCATATATTGCACGGGTTTGCTCAGTTACAAAATTAGGATTTTTTTGTTTGCAATCTCAACTCTCCCATTAAAATAGTAGAGATATCAGTTAATTTTTAATAATAAACCTACAAGGAATTTACCCTAACATATAGTATCAGTTAATTTTGACCTGCATATATGAAGCTTAAGCCGCATCAAATCTTGACACTCTGGTAATATATATTTATACTCCAACTATTAACGAATTAAGCTCGTGTAGTGTCATGCAGAGCATACGCCCTGGTCCTGATGTAAGCACAACTGGACATACGATACAACAAATCAATACAAAAGAAAATTCTAAATATTATATAATAAATAATGTCTTACCTGATACATAGATTCAACATTCCCCCCCTCCAGTCGTACTCCGGACCTCCTCCGCAACCCCTCCAACACCTGCCCCTCCTGCAGTTACTCCCCCCCCCCCCAACCCCAGAACCCACAAAACTTAATGGCGGAGAAAGAGGTCTGGAGGCTCAGACCTGAACAACATTCCCTGCGTGCACAAGATGCAAACAAGCAACGGGTGAGCCATGATGAAGGTCATCATCGCCAGCACCACTCAAGCACTTCGGCAAGAGTCGTACTTCCGAACACCTCTACAACCCCTCCAACACCTACCCCAACTGCAGTCACACTCCCCCCACCTCGACCCCAGAACCCACAAAACCTCAGGGCAGGAAGAGCTTCGGAGGCTCAAACCCAAACAACACTCCGTGCGTGCACAAGATGCACACAAGCAATGGGTGAGCCATAATTTTGGTCATCATCGCTAGCACCACTCAAGCACATCGGCAAGAGGATGGGCCCACAGAGGGGGTCCTCCTACTAGCTTAGTTGAGCGTAAGAGTGACCACCGATGAGGCCTTCATCGTCTTAACGAGGTGCAGTATGCTAATCACAAGACTCAGTAGTATCAGCATTCTATTCCTCACTATCAAAGAAAGTACTCCCCACATCAATCACAACATCCTCAAATCAATAGGCACGAGAGCTACAACTCAGAAGGGAGCAACCACCATACAAACCACAAAAACTCTCCCCTCCTCACCCCTGCCCCCCAGATGGGGCTCGTTCCCACCCCCAAACACTTGTGCAGGACTCCAACACCAGCCCTGCTCCACCACCTCAACCGCAACCTAAAGCTCCTCTTAAATCCTACGTGGTGCAGGCCCAAGATGGGGTCCCACAAAACGAGGATTCCATGGCATTAGACTCGAGTGCAGATGGGGAGCAGTGGGTTGTAGTTGCCAGCAAAACAAAGAAAAGATAGAGTGTTACTCCCCCCCCTCAAATCGACAGTAATAAAAGGCAACGGAAAGGCAAGCGAAAACCGATACCTTGCTTTAACTGCGCCAAACTAGGCCATTACTGTAAAGATTGCACCAAGGAAGTTCGTGCCTCAAGTGTATGAAGTGGGGACACCTATCATATGTTTGCACCAATATTGTCGAAACCCACAATGACGACGAACGCCCCGTGAGTCGAGGCAGATCGCCTGACAATCCCACCTTGATCCGACTCGCAAAGAGTCTCGACGCAATTAAGAATGAGGAGAATGGCTCCGACAGTAATGCGCCATGGCCAGAGTGAGGTCAGGGTGTCCCTTCGAGACCCACCTACTCCAAGCGCTAAACGCTAGATGGCCTATGAAGGCTCACGGAGACTGGGTGGCTAAGAAATTGTGTCACCTTCAGTTCTCGGTATCCTTCCCGTCAACGGAGAAGGTGGGAGAGGTTACAGGTATGGGAGTCGTGGACTTTGGCCACTTCACAATGGAGTTCTTCGCTTGGACACCAAGCTTCGGAGCGGATCTCCCCCAAGGCGAATTATTCTGGATTTGGATACATAATGTGCCACTCCATTTTTGGAAAAAGGAGGCGCTGCAAGAGATAGTCACCGACTTTGGCTCGATTGAGGGGATCGACGAGAAGACTGTTCGTCGCTCCGAAATAGTGTCAGCAAGAATTCTAATCAGAAGCGTGCACATCTCATTGATGCCTCGATTCGCCAAAGTCTACTCCTTCGTTGATTCATACCTTATCTGTTTCGTGCTCGACAAGCGAGCAGAACCAGTCGGAGAGCTCGGCCATCATGTCCCCCAACCCCCCCACTGCTCTCAGAGATGGGCGCTCGTACAAACAAGTTGCTTCACCAAAGTGGGACTTAACCATCGATAGGGCTCACGAGGTCGAACGAGCGCATAGAGAGCTCATGAAAGAGGCGAGAGGTAAGGAGCGGTGCCAGGAACAGGTGGCGAAGGGATCAGAACCAAGAAAGGAATCTCCGACCAAAGTTAGTCGAGGACAAGGGTCGACCAACAGATCCAACGGCCCAGATGATAGGAAGTCAAATCTACAACCACATCCAGATTTGGAAAGTATGGTGCACACAGAGGCGATCCACCAAAAAGAAGCTCAAAAGATACCCTAAAATGGTAACCTGTGCATCATAGGTGATAAAGTTGGTGGAAAAAAGCAAAGTAGCTCTCCAAAAGGGAGAAAACGGCTAGCTTTGGGACAGGAGTCAGTACGGGAAAGCACCAGGGTGGGGAAGAAGACAAGCGAGGAAGCGCCTTTGGCCAGGGAGTTGGTACCAAAGCGCAGTAGGTCACTAGAAAAGAAAAAGGGGGTCTTGGTGGGTCAAGAGCGTCAGAGTGCAGGGGCTATTTTGGGGATGAAGACAAGCAAAGAGTTGCTCGTAGTCAGGGATGAGGGCTCAAAGGAGAGCGAGACAAAGGGGGATTTGGACCCCAGAGAGGAGACTCCCCCTTTGGGGAAGAAGTCAAGCGAAGGAAGAAGCCTTCACAGAGACCCAACCCTGATTGAGAACATGGAGAAAGCTCAAAGAGGAAAGGGGAGGGGAAATGACATGAGAGATGGTAACTGCAAAGAAGGAGAAAAAGCAATTGTAACGCTCTTCAGTCAAAGTGCCTCGTTACCCTCCCCAATCTCCTCGACCGCAACGCCCACTGCTCTGATGGCGACACGTGGTGATCCCAACCTTCTGCTTGGGACACGTGCCCCACTGAAACAGACAACTAACTCCGTTTTCGAGAAGGGTGGTATTTTGTCTCGCGGAGGAGATCAAAGGAGTTTAGCGACGCGAGGGGTTTTGGATATCGAACAGGGGGGCTCTTTTATAGCCGTTAATGGGCCCAAAGAGAGGCCCAAAGAGCAATTTATTGTATCTGGGCCAAGTATTACTTATTTGCACAATGAATAAGGGCGGGGGATGAATAGCAGGCCCACTGAGGGGTCTATTACGAGTGTCCCCAATATTCAGAATGTAACGATGACAAGCTATGGGCCCATTGAGGGGTCCACTTCAGGAGAGCCTACTATACAATTGGCAAACCAAAGTGATGATGAACAACAATTACAGGGACCCAGGATGGGGGCCGCTCAGGATGGTGTCATTGAGTACGCAGTTAGCGATGAAGACATGGAGGGGCGCTTAAATTTGGATGAAGAGTTCTCATTTACGGATGAGGATGAGGAACCAAAGGACCCTGAGTTTGTTGCTGATACACAGAGAGAGATCTCTCCAGAGATGGTTCTATCCACCTTTCCAGAATCTGCACCTGGCTATAGTACTGGAACGTCAAGAAAGACAGTTGAGTTCAGGGTACAGAGGGTGCCTAAGAGGGCTCATGGGGAGTCCCTGGATGACTTTCTGGAGGTGGCTACAGCAGCCAAAGCTACAAAATTCGATGACGGAGGTATGAAAATTTATTTAGCTTCTGTATTAAATTTCATGTCAGATTCTGAGGTTTTTACCCTAGCTAAAACCTGTGGCTTAGAGGTGTATGACATAGAACTTAATGCTCTACTGCTCAATAAAATTAAGGGTTGGGAAATTGAACGAGTGAAGGACTTGGGGTCCTCCTCTGTATCGACGGAGGTCCTCAAGGAAGACACCCGTCTCACACACACGATCAATCTAGAATCGGTTCCCCAATGAATGCACTATTCTGAAACGTTAGGGGGTTGGGGGATAGAGGTAAGAGGGATATAATTAGGGATGTCATTATGAACTCCAAGGCAGAGGTGGTAGGGTTACAGGAAACTATGCTCGCACACGGGTTTAAACTCAAAAGAGTAGGGGGCAATAGAATCAAGTAATGGGTGCTACGCCCATCCTCAGGAGCTTCCGGGGGCATTGCTATTGGGTTCAACTTGAATATTTTCACCTGTTTCTAGGAATATAGTGAAATGTTCTCCCTGAATATCTGACTAAGGCGACGGGCAGACAACTAGGTGCAAACGATCATGGTGGTTTATGGGCCGAACGTGGCAACAACCGGAGATGCCTTTTGGCAAGAGCTTATTGATATTCGACAACGATGGTCGGGAGCTTGGATCGTTGGGGGAGATTTCAATATTACTAGATTTGCATTCGAGCACAGAGGAAGAGGCTCGAGCGATAGACACAGAAAAGAATTCAATAGGGTAATCACGGAGCTGGAGTTGATCGATATCCCAATTAATGACAGACTATTTACCTGGTCAAACATGCAAGCATCCCCAATTATGGCAAAGTTGGACATGATCCTAGTTTTGATGGACTGGGAGGCTAGATTCCCACTAGCAACCGCTAGATCTATCCCTAGACCTACGTCGGATCATACCCCGGTCCTACTTGATGCTGGGGTTCAGGGATTTCAAAGACCAAGGAAGTTCAGATTTGAGAAGGCATGGCTAGAAATCTAGGGCTTTCACCACATGGTGATGGAAAACTGGGCGCTCCCCACTACTAGATTGGACGCAGCAACCCGATGGTGTGAAAAAATTTGCAGATTGCAAAAGAGGCTGCATAAATGGAATCGATCTAGATTCTCAACCATATGACGTGCAAAAGATTTTTTTTTTGGAAGGAATTGATGAGCTAGAGAGATTGGAAGAAACGAGAGTCCTGACACAAGATGAAAGAAGCAGGCTACTAGAACTCCAAGGAAATATTGCCAATCTCTATAAGCTGGAAGAGATCAAATGGCAACAGAGGTCGAGAATTTCGTGGCTCAAAGAGGGAGACGCGAATACGGCCTTCTTCCACCGAGTGGCAAGCGCAAGACGTAGATCAAATCTAGTCCTATCAATACAAACGGAAACGGGAACATCCCAGGACAAAAATGTGATTTCCAAAACCTTTCACGACTACTACAAGGGCCTCTTTGGAAAGAAGAATAACTTCAGGATCCCACTTAGGGACAATATCTGGCAGGGCCACCAAAATGAGTCAGCTAATTCGCTATCCACATTGGAAGCACCTTTTTCGGAGACGGAAATGGAAAAGGCCATCACTCAAATGGGAGCAGAGAAGTCACCTGGGCCAGACGGCTTCCCAATGATGTTTTTTCAAGTGTTCTGGGAAGAAATAAAAGGGGATATTATGGCTTTGATGGATGAATTCTTCCACAACAACCTTAGACTGGGCATGTTCAACTTTGCGGAAGTAATTCTGATACCTAAACGGGTGGAATCTACTCTGGTAGGGGATTTTAGACCTATTAGCCTCATAAACTACTCGGTTAAGATCATCACAAAGGTTCTGGCCATCCGTCTAGGAAGCATATGGACAGTTTAATCAACAACGCCCAGTCTGGGTTCATTAAGGGCAGATGTATCATGGACTGTGTGGCCACTGCAGAACAAGTTATCCACCACTATCACACAAGCAATTCTAAGAATTTCCTCCTCAAACTGAACTTTGAGAAAGCATATGACTTAGTCGAATGGGATTGCTTGCTGGAAGCTCTCAGAGGGAGAGGCTTTGGGGTTAAATGGATCAGGTTAATGTTTATACACTAGTAAGATGGCAATTTCGGTTAATGGGTTGCTGGGACTACTGTTTTCTTGTAAGAAGGGTCTTCGGCAGGGGGATCCACTGTCACCTCTTCTATTCACTATCGTTGCAGACGTTCTGAGGGGCATGTTAGAGAACTGTCGAAGAAAAGGTTGGATTAAACCTGTGGCTAGCGGCACCTCTAACCAAGGGTGAACGATTCTTAAGTATGCTGATGACACCCTCCTCTTTGGTAATGGGAACAGGTCAGAAACAGTTTGCTTTAAAGGGGCCCTCTACTGTTTCGAAGCCTGGTCAGGTCTCAGGATTAATTTCCATAAGAGTACTTTGATTCCAATTGCACTTTCAGATGTAGAAGCATAAGACCATGACACCATACTGAATTGTATGAAAGACAATTTTCCAATCAAATATTTAGGTCTGCCGCTCAGACCAGGGAAGCTCACCAAGATGGACTGGCTACCTATTATAGATAGGGTGGAGGAAAGATTGTCTGGATGGAAAGGAAAGTCTCTTTCCCTCGGGGGTAGAGTGGTCCTTATCAACTCGGTGTTGTCTAATCTGCCCATTTACTATATGTCGTTCTTTGAGCTGCCTAAGTGGGTGATCCAAAGGATTGACCGAATCAGAAAGCGATTTCTCTGGAAAGGGGCGGACTCGAATAGGGGGAAATACCACCTGATCAAGTGGGGTATTGCATGCATGAAGAAGAAACATGGAGGGTTAGGCATCATCGACTTGAGAGATATGAACCTTGCCCTACTGGGAAAATGGTGGTGGAAGGTCTTCCACCATAACGGGGAAGGATGGCAGGAATTCATTCAACCGTACCTCAGGGTGAAAGGTACGAGAAGTTTAGGCTTCCGAGTAGGATCTACAGTTTCTCGCTTCTGGAAAGGGATTGCCAAAGCAAGCGGGCCTTTCAACCCAGCGGTTACATCGACTATTGGGAATGGAAGGTCCACCAGATTCTGGTGGGACAAATGGTGTGATGCCCATACCCTCAAAGAGACTTTCCCAGATTTGTATGAGAAAACAACTTGTCCGAATGTATCGGTGGCCAAGACAAGGAAGAGGGGCAATTGGAAACTGTCTTTCCGAGGACCTCTTAGCCCAGGGTTACAGCAGCAACTGAATGAACTGCAAACACACATTACATAGAATGAGCAATGTGCGCTCAGGGCCCAGACCAGATGTGCTGGGGACTAGAGATCAAAGGAGCTTTCACTGTTAGGTCTCTGTATCATCGCATACACTATCGAGGATGTAGACCCAGCTCGGCACAGATGTTATGGAAAGCCAAAACGCCCCTGAAAGTTAGGGTCTTCCTCTGATTAGTGCTCAATAATGCAATCCTCACCAGAGAGAACCTTGCCAAAAGACAACTCCAGATCGCGACCAACTGTGGATTTTGTAACGTACATATGGAAAATCTGAACCATCTTTTCATTCATTGCCAAAGGAGTAAGGTAACTATGGTAGAAGTATTACGGGCCTTAGGAACATGTGACTACCCCAGCGAATACGAGGAATTGTGTGTTGGCCCCAAATTTGCCTCTGTTCGCCACGAAATGAAGGATGCTTGGTACATAGCCATTGCGGCAACTACTTGGGTGTTATGGCTAGACAGAAATAATTTTTATTTTCGTGCTTCATGTAATAGTACTTCTGGTAATCTTACTCATATCATACATCTTATTTTCTTTTGGGCCACAGCTGCTGCTACAGGAGCGAGAGGGAGTATTGCTAGAGTCTTCCAGGTGGAGGAATTCGATGATGAAGAGGTCGAGTTTGGACCGACATTGGACTGAGGGGTAGGTCCTCTTGATACTCACAAGGAGCAGGATACAATTGGAAAGCCCACAGTCTGCAACTAGCTCTATTTTGTACCTTGTTTAGATCTAGTGTGCCTTGGGTTGTACTTTTGTACTTTTGGTTGGACCCACCCCCCAGGGTATTGTTGGAGGATTATGTTCTACTATCTGCACTGTTTCTTTTTGTATTTTTCTCTGGCACGTCGGGATTGTTTTATTAACTTTTAATTAATGAAACAGGGTGACGTTATTCCACCTTTACTCAAAAAAAAAAAAAAAAAATAACATAACATGTACAGTTGTTCATTATATTAAACAAGAGTTTTTATGAAAAGATTGATGGCCAATTGCATTATTCCTTTAGATCTAATAACTAGTGCCAAAGATAATATTTTTGAGACAGCCAGGGACAAACTCTCGACATTAGGGGACGGGGACAAAGCTCCATTAATTATTATTGCTTTTGAGAGAGAATTTTAGCTTTGCTCATTGAGATGCAATTCCCATTTATATTCACGGTTCATTGAACCTTCGCTTAAGACAAGAATTTTAAAGTTTAATAGATTATTAGGTGAGGGCCTAAGCTAGCTCTTAAAATTTGAATGATGAGATGCTTATAAATTTATATTCGAAAGAGTTATATACTTGTGCCACTTTATATTGATGTACATTTTTTATTTTAAAATTTAATTGTCTTAGCTAGCAGGAAGTCTTACAACTATGAAGCCCGAGAGGCCTAGATACAAAACCTCTCTCTCTCTCTATATATATATGTATATAGGGAAAGGATCGGTTGAGCACTCCTCTAGTGCTCATCGCGTGAAATTCATTTGAAAATGAATTTCAAATGATTTGATTTTACATATTTAGACTAATTTAGATGTGTAGATCAATGTGAACGGTTCAGATTTTCGATATGAACGCCCGAAGACCTAGTGTTCACGCAGTGAACACTAAAGGAGTGCTCAACCGATCCTTTCCCTATATATATATATATATATATATATATATATATATATATATATATATATATATTAGAAGTTCCAATCCCCTCATTATAATCAAACCAGGTGCAACATTCCGAAGACCTGCCGTAGGCACGTGTCAACGGGCAAACCTAGTATTTCTGTCCGTTGACACGTGCCTACGACAGGTCTTCGGAACGTTGCACCTGGTTTGATTATAATGAGGGAGTTGGAACTACTAACATATATATATATATATATATATATATATACACACACACACACACACACACACACACACACACACACACACGCACTAGGTTTGCCCGTTGACACGTGCCTACGGTAGGTCTTCGGAATGTTGCACCTGGTTTGATTATAATGAGGGGGCTGGAACTTCTAAAGCAGTTGTGGTTGGAACATGGAACATGCAGTTATAAGTGTTTTGAAATTATAATTTTCTTTAACTTGTGGGCATGATTTCAGTTAACAAAGTTATAATTTTCTTTAACTTTTAGGTTTGCAACTCATAACTTGCAAATCTTTATCTTCTGTCACTCTCACCAACAACGTACATGAAAACTGGAAATTCAAGAACAAAAATGAGGGGGAAATAAAATTAAATATGAGAATACCTTATGGATCTCACTGGCAACGATTTCAAAATCGTCACTGGGTGCATGATAAAGCCGACTACAATGATCCAGTGTCTCACTTTCGTTCCTATATTCCGAAATGTGCTCCCTGCAAATTGAGAACTGAGCATAATCAACACTTCGCTCACTATACAAAACTAATCCTTACAAAGTGCCAAAATGAAGTGGCTTAAGAACTAATTTAAGCAATTCAAGAAACCAAAAACTAAAAAAATCAAGAACCACGAAACCCTTACTCGACTTGGAGAAAAATCTTCTGAGACTCGACATGAAGCTCCTCATACTTCATGCTTCCTTCTGCCAGCGATCCATCAAACAATTGTAAACCATATGAACATTTCATCCAAAAATATCAAAAGCTTAAAGAGCAAAACTATACAAACCTGATTTCCCCTAAAATCCCTCGAGCCACTTACAAAGCTCCAAATCACCACCATCATCTCGAAACTCTGAACACCATCCAAAAAATCCAGCAAGAACAACATGGGTGGGGTCAGTAAAGAATCAATTTATTTAACAATCCATCAAACAATTTATTTAACATTCTAAAAAATTATTCAAACATCTTTAACACACTACAAAAGAAACTTGATTTCCCGGCGAATATTCCCCGGCGTTTTACTAGTAGCGCCGGAGTAGGTAGCGAATAGAAATGGGGCGCCAGATGGGATGGTTATACACCGGCGGTCACTTTAAAATGCCGGTCTATCCGCGTATTCACAGGCGTTTTATTTAAAAATGCCGGTGAAGTGTATTATTCACCGGCGTTTTAATAATAAACGCTGGTGAATATACTTACACATTCACCGGCGTGTCTAATTGAAACGCCGGTGAAAAGCTGCGATAAATCCCATCTACCCTAACCTTTCGCTCGTCATTTACCCAAACCCCAAAAAAATAAAAAAAAAGGGGCGCTTCGTTTTCCCTCCTTCCTCGCTCTACTTTCCGTGCGTTTGCCTCCGCCGCTTCGTCCTCTTCGACAGCCTTCGACCTTTCGTCATCGTCCCTTCTTCCCTTCGTCATTTTCGATTTCCCTCCTCCCTCTCTCGATTTGGAGGTGAATCGGCAATCGGAAACCACCGTGTCGCCCCGCTTTCTCTCTATCTCCTCCCCCCCGCGCTCGTCGCCCCGCTCTCTCTCTCTCTCTCTCTTCGGTATCATCTCTAGATTTCCTTTATTTTTGAAACTTAGCATTTTTTTTCTGATAGATGCATCTTTATTTCCTTAACATGAATGGTTTAGTTAGGATGAAGAATTAATAGAAAAATATATGCTTAGGTACTGGAAATTTTCATGTTCTTTTACTGTTAAAGAAGCTGATTTCATGCATCTGATTGTCATCTTGGCATGTTTTTTTAACCAAAATGGGTTCACTGTGAACTGAGGATGCTATAGCTACGTATGCCAAAATCCTCCGGATATGCACAACAATTGGTTTTTAGATTTAGTTGGGCTAAAGAATTAGTATAGCAACATATATGCTCAGATAATGGAAATTTTCATTTCAAGATACTGTTAAAGTAACCTGTTTGCCATCTTTGGCATGATTTTTTAACCAAAAAATGGGTTCACTTCCAAACTAAGTATGCTGCTAGAATTTTCATCTTCTTTTACTGTTAAAGAAGCAGATTCCATGCATCTGATTGTCATCTTGGCATGTTTTTTTAACCAAAATGGGTTCACTGTGAACTGAGGATGCTATAGCTACGTATGCCAAAATCCTCCGGATATGCACAACAATTGGGTTTTAGATTTAGTTGGGCTAAAGAATTAGTAGAGCAACATATATGCTCAGATAATGGAAATTTTCATTTCAAGATACTGTTAAAGTAACCTGTTTGCCCTCTTTGGCATGATTTTTTAACCAAAAATGGGTTCACTTCCAAACTAAGTATGCTGCTAGAATTTTCATCTTCTTTTACTGCTAATGAAGCTTATTTCATGCATCTGATTGTCTTCTTGGCATGTTTTTTTGATATTAAATGGGTTCACTGTGAACTGAGGATGCTATAGCTGTATGCCAAAATCCTCCGGATATGCACAACAATTGGGTTTTAGATTTAGTTGGGCTAAAGAATTGGTAGAGCAACATATAAGCTCAGATAATGCCAATTTTCATTTTAAGATACTGTTAAAGAAACCTGTTTGCCCTCTTTGGCATGATTTTTTAACCAAAAATGGGTTCACTTCCAAACTAAGTATGCTGCTAGCATAGGCCTCATCTTCTTTCACTGTTAATGAAGCTGATTTCATGCATCTGATTGTCTTCTTGGCATGTTTTTTTTTATATTAAATGGGTTTACTGTGAACTGAGGATGCTATAGCTACGTATGCCAAAATCCGCCGGATATGCACAACAATTGGGTTTTAGATTTAGTTGGGCTCAAGAATTTATGGTAGCAACATATAAGCTCAGATAATGGAAATTTTAATTTTAAGGTACTGTTAAAGTAACCTGCAGATTGCCATCTTTGGCATGATTTTTTAACCAAAAATGGGTTCACTTCCAAACTGAGTATGCTGCTAGCATCCCCATCTTCTTTCACTGTTAATGAAGCTGATTTCATGCATCTGGTTGTCTTCTTGGCATGTTTTTGTTGATATTAAATGGGTTTACTGTGAACTGAGGATGTTATAGCTACGTATGCCAAAATCCTCCGGATATGCACAACAATTTAATATACCGGTTTAATTATCTTCCTATTTTCTACTGCTTGGTGTTATTTACATTAAACTATGCTTACTGTCATTTGAACCAAACTATCATTGTAATTTAATTTGTTACAAATCTCATTCTTTAAATTTTTTTTATAAATATGTTGGTTTGTTAATCCTACTAAAGTACAAATTTTATGATAGTTATTATAAACATATTATTAATTAAATTTGCATCTCTAAAGAAGTTATTGAATCCTTTACAGGTACAACATGCCGAGGCGTGAAAAGAGGATAAATATAAATGATGGCAACGAGAGCCATGGGGATGAGCAGCCACTACATAATAGTGGCAGTCAAACAGATGAGGGTGAGGGTAGCACGCCGCCCACTGTCAAAAAACATCGTGGGCGGACTAAGATGACGAATATTTGGAGGCTTCAGAATGACGAAAGGATCGAGGTGGAGGCAAACGGTGTTGGGCAACCGGTTGGCGATAACGCCAGCAAATTTTCTTCCTTTATTGGGGTTATAGCAAGGAACCCCCGGATACTTCCTTTGTCATACGAGAGTTGGCCGAAGGTGCCAACCACGACAAAGGCCACTGCTATTACGACAATCAAGGTATTTCTCATCTAAAATAAATAATTGGTCGGCGCAAATATATTATTGAAATATGTATTTTTAGTGATGGGTACTAAATTTTGCAGCAATACTTCTCGTTCGCCGACTCCCTTACGCCTTGGGTTGAAAAGTCACTCTCCAAAAAGTGGAGGGACTACAAGAGTGACTTGAAGGCAAAGTTTTATGACAAAGACCTTTCAGAGGAGGAGAATGCAATGAATGTGCCTCAAAATGTGGAGCCTTCAGATTGCCAATTTCTTGTGCACTACTGGAGTTCGACGATCGGTCAGGTATTTACATTAAACGCACAAAAATCTAATGAGTATGTGGTTGTATGGCTACTGTAATGAATATTTCTGCTAACTTCATTGTGGCATGTACAGAAAAGGGCGGAGGTGGGAGTTGCCAGTCGGTCAAAGCAGCTAGTGTTGCACACCGCTGGTACACAGAGCTTCGCTCTGGTTCGGAAAGAATTGGTAGGTGCAATCGTATTGAACATTTTTTACTTACAGTTATTTGTTTATAACCATTTCATCTTACTAATATATAGGCAGAAGATTTGGGGGGTCCTACGGAGTTTGGCGACATTGACTTTTTCGATGCCACCCATAAATCGAAGGATGGGACGTATGCGAGCCCTGAGGCAGCACGGATTCTGGTAATTTGTGAACTAATATCTAATAAGTAGTCGAAATCTCATCTGCTTTTAACTCTGATTGTTATGTCCTTTTACAGACTAATGCTCGGAAAAGGTATGATGAAATCTCTTCCGCTTCAGATTCTGACCCTACGGCGGCACGCCCAGATTGGCGTACCCGGCAGAGAGTTGCCTTGACCGAGGTTAGGGGAAAGGAGAGGCATGGACGTGTCCGTGGTATGGGGCTAGGACCAACCCCCTCGCGGCTATTCGGACGGAGTGAATCTAGTTCAAGTGCCAATCGGGACGAGGAGATGACTTCATTAAAGGCACAAGTTGCACTCCTCCAAGAACAAATGGCCCATTTAATAGGGCAGCAATCCCAAGTCCCACCCTCGGTAAGTATTTAAATTGGTATTTTTAAAGAGATTATGGTCTTGAATGCATGAAAGACACGTACTAGTGTTTGTGAGTCTGCATTGTGGCTGTCGTCTATAAGCATTTCGTCTATATTTCTTAAGTGGGCTGTGATTAGAAAGAAAGGGCTAGAGTGGAGATCTGGAAACCCAAATAGAGACATCTCGTTTATTATAATCTATACTTATTGTTGGACCAATCCCCTCTTGCTGTTGTTGCTGATGTCTCTTTGTGTGCGTGTGTTGAAGAGAATGAAGGGATGAGAGAGAGATGAGGAAAATGCCGCTATGTAAGCCTGGTGTATCCTCATTCTCTACCATCCCTCTTTCTGTCTCCATATATGGCTTATATATTAAATTGGTTTCCTTCCACGATGACAGTCCATAATACTACACTTGATATGAGCCATGTTCATAGCTGCACCCTATTGCATACTCACAAACAACTAATACGTGTCGTTCATGCATTGTATGACCAACCCCACTTTGGCACATAAGATGCTTAGATGACATTGTATGACCTGCTAATAAGGGTTGTTCAGCCGTGCTGTTGTACTGATTTGGAGGATTTTGGTATGCTAGCAGCATACTTAGTTTCACAGTGAACCCATTTTTTGTTAAAAAATCATGCCAAAGATGGCAAACAGGTTCTCTAACAGTATCTGAGCTTATATGTTGCTCTACTAATTCTTGAGCCCAACTAAATCTAAAACCCAATTGTTGTGCATATCTGGAGGATTTTGGCATACGTACCTATAGCATCCTCAGTTCACAGTGAACCCATTTTGGTAAAAAAAACATGCCAAGATGACAATCAGATGCATGAGATAAGCTTCATTAACAGTAAAAGAAGATGAGGATGGCAATCATGCCAAAGATGGCAATCAGGTTACTTGAACAGTATCTTAAAATGAAAATTTCCATTATCAGAGCATATATGTTTCTTTAACAGCGACTGTGAACAATTGTTCTTAATTGGGCTGTGATTAGAAAGAGACGAGTTGGAGTGGAGATCTGGAAACCCATATAGAGACATCTTGTTCATAATAATTTATTATTATTGTTGTTCTTGTCGATCTTGCTGTTGTTGCTGATGTCTCTATGTGTCCGTGTGTTGAAGGGAAAGAAGGGATGAGAGAGAGATGAGGAAAATGCCGCTATGTTAGCCTGATGTATCCTCATTCTCTACCATTCCTCTTTCTGGCTTCTATATTTGGTTTCCTTCCACGATGACAATTCCATAAAACTACACTTGATATGAGCCCTATTCGTCATTTTCGATTTCCCTCCTCCGCTCTCTCTCTCTCTCTCTTCGGTATCATCTCTTGATTTCCCTTATTTTTCAAACTTAGCATGTTTTTCCAGATAGATGCATCTTGATTTCCTTAACATGAATGGTTTAGTTGGGATGAAGAATTAATAGAAAAATATATGTTTAGATACTGGAAATTTTCATGTTCTTTTACTGTTAATGAAGCTGATTTCATGCATCTGATTGTCTTCTTGGCATGCTTTTTTGACCAAAATGGGTTCACTGTGAACTGAGGATGCTATAGGTACGTATGCCAAAATTACCCGGATATGCACAACAATTGGGTTTTAGATTTAGTTGGGCTGAAGAATTGGCTCAGATAATGGAAATTTTCATTTTAAGGTACTGTTAAAGTAACCTGCAGATTGCCATCTTTGGCATGATTTTTTTAACCAAAAATGGGTTCACTTCCAAACTGAGTATGCTGCTAGCATATGCCTCATCTTCTTTCACTGCTAATGAAGCTGATTTCATGCATCTGATTGTCTTCTTGGCATGTTTTTTTTGATATTAAATGGGTTTACTGTGAACTGAGGATGCTATAGCTACGTATGCCAAAATCCTCCGGATATGCACAACAATTGGGTTTTAGATTTAGTTGGGCTCAAGAATTTATGCTAGCAACATATAAGCTCAGATAATGGAAATTTTCATTTTAAGGTACTGTTGGCATGATTTTTAACCAAAAATGGGATCACTTCCAAACTGAGTATGCTGCTAGCATCCCCATCTTCTTTCACTGCTAATGAAGCTGATTTCATGCATCTGATTGTCTTCTTGGCATGTTTTTTTTTTGATATGAAATGGGTTTACTGTGAACTGAGGATGCTATAGCTACGTATGCCAAAATCCTCCGGAAATGCACAACAGTTGGGTTTTAGATTTAGTTGGGCTCAAGAATTGGTAGAGCAACATATAAGCTCAGATAATGGAAATTTTCATTTTAAGGTACTGTTAAAGTAACCTGATTGCCATCTTTGGCATGATTTTTTAACCAAAAATGGGATCACTTCCAAACTGAGTATGCTGCTAGCATCCCCATCTTCTTTCACTGTTAATGAAGCTAATTTCATGCATCTGATTGTCTTCTTGGCATGTTTTTTTTGATATTAAATGGGTTTACTGTGAACTGAGGATGCTATAGCTACGTATGCCAAAATCCTCCGGATATGCACAACAATTAGGTTTTAGATTTAGTTGGGCTCAAGAATTTATGCTAGCAACATATAAGCTCAGATAATGGAAATTTTCATTTTAAGGTACTGTTAAAGTAACCTGCAGATTGCCATCTTTGGCATGATTTTTTAACCAAAAATGGGATCATTTCCAAACTGAGTATGCTGCTAGCATCCCCATCTTGTTTCACTGCTAATGAAGCTGATTTCATGCATCTGATTGTCTTCTTGGCATGTTTTTTTTTATATTAAATGGGTTTACTGTGAACTGAGGATGCTATAGCTACGTATGCCAAAATCCTCCGGAAATGCACAACAGTTGGGTTTTAGATTTAGTTGGGCTCAAGAATTGGTAGAGCAACATATAAGCTCAGATAATGGAAATTTTCATTTTAAGGTACTGTTAAAGTAACCTGCAGATTGCCATCTTTGGCATGATTTTTTTAACCAAAAATGGGTTCACTTCCAAACTGAGTATGCTGCTAGCATATGCCTCATCTTCTTTCACTGCTAATGAAGCTGATTTCATGCATCTGATTGTCTTCTTGGCATGTTTTTTTTATATTAAATGGGTTTACTGTGAACTGAGGATGTTATAGCTACGTATGCCAAAATCCTCCGGATATGCACAACAATTGGGTTTTAGATTTAGTTGGGCTCAAGAATTTATGCTAGCAACATATAAGCTCAGATAATGGAAATTTTCATTTTAAGGTACTGTTAAAGTAACCTGCAGATTGCCATCTTTGGCATGATTTTTTAACCAAAAATGGGATCACTTCCAAACTGAGTATGCTGCTAGCATCCCCATCTTCTTTCACTGCTAATGAAGCTGATTTCATGCATCTGATTGTCTTCTTGGCATGTTTTTTTTTATATTAAATGGGTTTACTGTGAACTGAGGATGCTATAGCTACGTATGCCAAAATCCTCCGGATATGCACAACAATTGGGTTTTAGATTTAGTTGGGCTCAAGAATTGGTAGAGCAACATATAAGCTCAGATAATGGAAATTTTCATTTTAAGGTACTGTTAAAGTAACCTGATTGCCATCTTTGGCATGATTTTTAACCAAAAATGGGATCACTTCCAAACTGAGTATGCTGCTAGCATCCCCATCTTCTTTCACTGTTAATGAAGCTAATTTCATGCATCTGATTGTCTTCTTGGCATGTTTTTTTTGATATTAAATGGGTTTACTGTGAACTGAGGATGCTATAGCTACGTATGCCAAAATCCTCCGGATATGCACAACAATTAGGTTTTAGATTTAGTTGGGCTCAAGAATTTATGCTAGCAACATATAAGCTCAGATAATGGAAATTTTCATTTTAAGGTACTGTTAAAGTAACCTGCAGATCGCCCAGATTGGCATGATTTTTTAACCAAAAATGGGTTCACTTCCAAACTGAGTATGCTGCTAGCATAGGCCTCATCTTCTAACACTGCTAATGAAGCTGATTTCATGCATCTGAATCTGATTGCCTTCTTGGCATGTTTTTTTGATATTAAATGGGTTCACTGTGAACTGAGGATGCTATAGCTGTATGCCAAAATCCTCCGGATATGCACAACAATTGGGTTTTAGATTTAGTTGGGCTAAAGAATTGGTAGAGCAACATATAAGCTCAGATAATGCCAATTTTCATTTTAAGGTACTGTTAAAGAAACCTGTTTGCCCTCTTTGGCATGATTTTTTAACCAAAAATGGGTTCACTTCCAAACTGAGTATGCTGCTAGCATCCCCATCTTCTTTTACTGCTAATGAAGCTTATTTCATTAAGATCCAGGATGGCAAATTTTGATTGGGCTGTGATTGGATTGTTCAGTGGCTGTTGTCTATGTTCTTAGTTGGGCTGTGATTAGAACGAGAGGGCTCGAGTGGAGATCTGGAAACCCATTTAGAGACATCTTGTTCATAATAATTTATTATTATTATTGTTCTTGTCGCTCTTGCTGTTGTTGCTGATGTCTCTTTGTGTTCGTGTGCTGAAGGGAAACAAGGGAGGAGAGAGAGATGAGGAAAATGCTGCTATGTTAGCCTGGTGTATCCAAAGTCTCTACCATTCTTCTTTCTGTTTCCATTTCTGGCTTCTATATTTGGTTTCCTTCCACGATGACAGTTCCCTAAAAATACACTTGATATGAGCCCTATCTTATTTTTCTTATTTTTCTTATATTTGGTTTCCGTCCACGATGACAGTTTCATGGATTGTCTGAACAATCCATGAAAGACATGCTTAGATATTGAATTTTCATTTGTTTTACTGTTTTAAATAGTGGATATTCCCAATCAAAGGAGAATATAGAGTTTTCAAGTTAGATACTGAATTTTTATTTGTTTTGTTATTTTAAATATATTTAAAAAACAAAATTAAGTACCGGATTTTTAGCATTGCAATGTAATTATTTTACCTCTCTATATATAATCAACAATTCCATTTGCAATTGGCACTTTGATCTTATAATTTAAGATACAGTTAGATTTTTTTGCAAGTTCAAAAAATATGTATATTCTGTATTGTGGTCTACTGTTGAATTAAACTATTGTTTTTTTTTTCACAGAGCGGTCGCCCAGATGAAGAAAATTCTGATGATCAGAACTGAAGCTCCTCGACGGGTATGAATCCGTGGTCCTCCTTGCTGTTCTTGTGTCCTTGCTGTATGATTGTTGTTCTTATGTCCTCCTTGCTGTTATGTCAGACTGTTTTTTTTATGAGAGTTATGTCAGACTGTTAATTTGGGATATTTGAGATATTTGTCAGACCTGAGATATTTGGGATGTTCGTCGCTATATTAATTTGTTAATTATGACACTGTTAATTTTGTGGTGAATTTGGTTGTGATTATGACACTGTTAATTAGTTTGTTGAGATATTTGGGATATGACACGTGTGAAACTTTATTATTCTTGTGTTTGGTTGTGATTTGCGCATTAATATGCAACGAAATTGGTTGAATCAGTTGTGAATTAGTTTACAGGTTTTGTAAATGAAACTGCGAATTGAAATCGAACGGAAAACTGCAGAAAGGAAAACAAACGGGCATAGCTAGACCGGCATTTTATAAAACGCCAGTATATCTATTGAATTAGTTGCAGTGTGCGATATACCGGCGTTCACACAAACGCCGGTGTATGCCGTCAGCTGTAACGGTACCATAACTACACCGGCGTTTTCGATCACGCCGGTGCTTGTAAGTAGGGAAAACCGGACACTCATAAACGCACATACATCGGCGGTCGCTGACTGCCGGTATACGTTCATTATACACCGGCGTTTCTATAAATGCCGGTGAATTGATAAACACCGGCGGTTTACGACCGCCGGTGAATGTATATTGGGGGTAAAAGAACGGCACTCAGAGACCGCCATACACCGGCGTTTTGCCGGCCGCCGGTGTAGTTATCACATTTACCGGCATCCACTAAAACCGCCGGTGTAGACCCCTTCCTTTCCGCGACGCTCGCTTCGGCGGCATTTGGACCGGCGCTATTATAAACGCCGGTGAAAGTTTCACCGGCGTAAAAAAATGCCGGTAAAGACGTAAAAAAACGCCGGGAAATCGAGTTTCTTTTGTAGTGACATCCTTTAAAATAAAAGAGACCTGAAGAGATGAAGGTGTTGTTGGAAGGGGAGCCAGCAATGCAGAGAATCCGACCTCGATAATGTCGACGCCGAGGAGGGCGAGGTGGCGGGCAACGGCTAGCTTCTCCGAGGAGGTCATGGTGGCGCCGGGGGGCTACTCACCGTCGCGGAGGGTGGTGTCGAAGATGCGGAGGTAGTTGGGGTCGGGGATGTGGTGAGGGGTGTACGGAGGGCGGGAAACTGAGCATTTGATGGAGGGGAAAGAATAGGCGTGGGGAGTTGAGAAGAAGATGGAGGGTTTTGGTTTGGGATGGGAGATTGATCGGAGAATGCTAGGGTTAGGGTTGAGAGGGTGAAGGAGATGGACATGGCGGCGAATTGGGGGTGAGTGAGATAGGGTGAAGGAGATGGACATGACGTGGATGGCGGCGTGCTGTTTTATTTGGGGGAAATTAGGTTATTATCGATACGGTAGGAGGAATGGATGAGTGGATATTGTTATTGTATATGAAAGAGAGAGAGAGTGTGTGTGTGTAAGTAAGTTTTGAATTTGTGGGATTTAAAATTTTGAGCGGAAAAATATGTTTTGTAAGGTTAGATCTGGGCCATTGATTTTGGGGGAGATTGAATGTGAGCCACTTGATAGCTTTCTTTGTAATTTATATATATATGATATATTTGTAGCTGCTATGTTGTGGGATCTATACCTAAATCGAAACGAGTTGTGTTTTTATAATAATAACAATAAATTTTCTATTATAGATGCATAACTTTTTTCTTCATACTTGCTTGGGCGGGTCAAGCAAGTCCAAAGAAAAGATTATGTATGGAGGAGGAGTAGCGTGATTCGGGAGTAAGGCCGGTCCTGAGTTTACGGGGCCCGAGGAGAACTCCGAAAATGGGGCCCCATAAAAAATTTATTTTTTAAAAAAATTTCCATTTTTTCCTATAATTCTTAAAAACCGATATATATAAAGAAATAGATGTAGATTTAGGGATTTGAGAAAAAAATCTCCATATATGTAACGCCCCTGCCCTGAGCTCGGACAATTTATACAATTTAGTAGATAAATTATTTATAATATAGTACAACTGCCCACCACAGGCTACCTCTCAAAAGGTGGTTAACCGGATTGGTGACTCTTGATCATAGGCAATAGTATTTATATATTATTTTATTCAAGTTGAAATCCGATATGGGACAATATTCTCAAACTCAACTGAAATAGAAAATTTTGCCGTACTGACCCACTTTTTGAAAATATTTGGCGCCTTGACCCACTTCAGAAATCAATTACCGATCTGACCCAGTTTAGGACACGTCAGCAAGAAACGTTATTGGGAAAAACGGCATAGGTCATTTCGATGTCGTTCTTCCCAATAACGGCATCTGTTTGAAAAAAAAGTTTCATGCCATTATTGCAAATAACGGCATATGTTACTTTTTGTCCAAAGAGCAGACAGTCTCAATTGTGAGCTGAGTAAAAATTGTTAAAGTAAATTAACCTATATGTCGTTCTTCAAAATAACGACATCAGTTACTTTCTATTTTGCACACTTACCTATAATCAGTACCCCCAACCCTTCTCCTATCCCTTTGTACTTCGTTTTTTTTTTCTCCCTCTCTTCACTCCCGTAACCCACAAACCCTAGATCCCTAAATCAAAAAATTCCAACCATTGGAGTGTTATAAAATATCATATACTCTACCTCCTTACTCCCACTCTCATTTCATTCTTCATCCACAACGATTTTTCAAGGTAGCGACAGTACGGTCTAATTTGAAGGTATTATTATTTTAACTGTATGTTTGATATGTATTCCCATGTTATGCTTATGAGTAGTGAATGACTTGAACATGTTTGAATTTTTATGCTTATGTATGGAATATGATATCCCTATTTGGTTATATTTTAGGGGTGAAGTAATTAAAGATCCCAAGATTGGATATTCTTATAGTGATGTTGAACCGGTCACTATTTGGGTTCCCCGTAATTTTATGTACTCAGAATTAATAGATAAGATATATGAAGTTACCAATTGGGATAGAAGTGAAATGAGTATAAAAATCAGAGCCCGTTATGCTGCCGGTAAAGGGGATGTGCAATATTTCATATTGGTACCCATAGACAATGACAATTCTCTGAGGTCCATGATGGGTAGGACACTTGATCCAAATTATAGTTGGAACGCAGTTGAGTTATATATCGACCAAACAAGGCTTCCAAATACTAGACGAGTTGTTTTTGAAAGTCCAAGGCCCGCACAGACTTTGAAATCATCTGCCGAGTCACATGCAAGAATATCAAATACAGAAGAAGATACTAGCACAACTCCAACGGAAAATGTTTCCTTAGAATACGAGCAGGTACATCCACTGATATTGTCACAAAATATTTTGGGAGCCGGCATGGCAATGGAAGAATTTGACAACGCCGTTGTAAATAACGATTTGGTCGAAGAGGAAAAAGGTGAGGAACACGATCTTGAAGATGATGAGGAGGAGGTTGCCGTTGAAGCTCCGGTTGATGATGTCAATGATGATGTGCCAGTTAACAATGCCCGCTTGTTGCCAAGTCAGGACACAAGTATAGCTATGCATGGATCTCAATCGAATAAATGGATGTCTCGTGCCACCATACATGAACATGGACAGTCTTCCGTTGGCTCTTCCAACTTGGATGAACTCTTAGGTCAAAAATTTCCATCCAAAGATGCTCTATAACATCAAGTGAAGATGTACGCCATGAAGAACCACAGAGAATTCGTGACAGTAAAATCATCCCCCGGTCGATACTATGTGAAATGTAAATACGCACCCATCAACTATTCAGCCGAGGACATTGCAAAAAATCTGGCACTTCAAAATGTAGTTGGTTGTCCATGGCGGTTGCGTGCAATTGTTCCAAAAGGCCGTAATTATTTCGTGGTAAAGAAGCTTGAAGGTCCACACACATGTGTGAATCCTACATGAACTCAGGATCACAAGAAAATTGATTCCACGGTTGTATCGACGGTAATTGGATGTTGTGAAGGCACAACTTTCAATAACACCAAGAGCCATAATTGGAAGAGTCAAGGGTAGGTTCCATTACACAATTTCATATTGGAAAGCTTGGAAGGGTAAACATAAAGCAATTGAGCGACTATATGGTTCTTTTGAAAAAGCTTACACTAAATTGCCATATCTTCTTAATGCAATTCAAGCTTCAAATCTAGCTGTACATTGGGCGAAGATTGCGTCCGGTCCGAGCAAAGAAACATTTAAGGGTATTTTTTGGGCATTCGGGCCTTCCATCGAGGGATTTAAGGCATGCAGATAAGTTATAAGCGTAGACGACACTCATTTGTATGGGAAATACAAAGACTGTTTGTTGATTGCTGTTTTACCGGACGCAAATGGTATGTTATTTCCATTTGCGTTTGCACTAGTTGACGGTGAAAGCATAGAGACGTGGACATGGTTCATGAACTGTATTCGGTGCTTCGTCACAAATCGTACAGGTCTATGTGTCATTTCTAATCATCATGCAGGTATTTTATCAGCAATGCAAAATGAGTTTGGAACATGGAAGGAACCATTTGCATATCATCGGTTCTGTATGTGGCATTTTGCTAGCAATTTCCATAAAAAATTTGGTTGCAAGTTTTTGATGAGTAAGTTGAAGGTGATCGCGTGTCAAAATCAGTTGAAGAAGTTTGAGGAAAAGATGGCACAACTTGAAGCGACCAATGCTGATGGGGCTAATTGGTTGAAGGAGAAAGCGATTGAGAAGTTGACACTTTCTGCCGATGAAGGTCATAGATATGGTATAATGACAACAAATCTATCAGAAGTTTTCAATTCGGTTTTAAAAGGTGTGCGTAGCTTGCCTGTCACCGCAATTGTAGAACAGATTTTTTTTTGTCTAAACATGTATTTCACTGATCGCCGTGAAGCCGCGCAGACGCTTATCAGTGAAGGTAAATTATGGGCACCACAGATTCAGGATATTACTGATGTACGCTGTGAAAAATCCTATTTACATGAGGCAATATTGTTTAATAATCGGCTAGGTATTTTTGGGGTAAAAACGGGCATTAGAATGGATAGTGGATATCAAAAGGGTGGACATTGGCACACGGTAGACCTCAGGAACCGAACTTGTACTTGTGGTAAATTCCAACTATATCACATTCCATCCTCTCATGTGTTAGCAGCATGTGCTTCCTATGCGATCGATTATCAACCCTACATTGATGCCTTTTACTCTACCGGTTCATTAGCACAAACGTGGGCACCAACTTTCAATCCTATTCCAAGTGAATCTTATTGGCCGACACAAAGTGGACCGGTGCTCATAGCCGATTCGAGTCTTCGTCGGGCGAAAGGGCGACCTAAGAGTACTCATATCCGCAATAACATAGATGCTCGAGAAGGTGGGAGCACTGGGAAAGTTTGTTCCAAATGCGGAGTGAGTGGACACAATAGACAGAGTTGTAAGAACGTACAGAGTGTGGCAACTTCCCAATCTACCGGCACTTGAACTTGTAGCCCGTTATTGTATGAATGTTGTAAAATCTATCGCTAAGTTAATAAGAATTAGAGAGCTTCAGTTTTATGCCAATTATTTAAGTTTAAATAGTTAAGAGAGATATGTGGAGTGAAAGTTTCTTGAATTTGAGTACATTTGATTTTAGTAGTTTCCACGAAACATACAGAAAAACATGCACAATTGTTCCTATAAGAGATGTCATTCTTCTGATTAACGGCATATTCAAGAGATGCCGTTATTCAGAGGAACGACTGTGAAGACAGAAAGATTGGCAGAAGTCCCAAATTTTCCATTTTCCACACCTAACTGATGCCGTTATTCCGAATAACGGCATTCTTAAGAGATGCCGTTATTTGGGAGAACGACTGTGAACACAGAAAGTTTGGCAGAAGTCCCAATTTTTCGAATTTTAACACCTAACCGATGTCGTTATTTCGAATAACGGTATTCTTAACAGATGTCGTTATTCCAAATAACTTGGGAGAACGACTGTGAACACAGAAAGTTTGGCAGAAGTCCCAACTTTTCGAATTTTCACACCTAATTGATGCCGCTATCTTAGAAAACATTACAGGTGCTGTTATTTACAATAACGACATCTGTTATGCCTGTTTTTCAAATCAAACATGCACAGACATGCACAGACCTCATACTCCACAATTGAGAAACATTTTTCACACATTTCAAATCATCAATTCATCAACTTTTTTCACACATTTGAACTCATCAATTCATCACTTCGATTCAAGTTTTCTCAACTATAAAACTCATCAACTCATCAATTCATCACCTCATCAATTCATCAAGTTTTTCCATACACTTCAATTGAACAAAAAAATCACTACAATTCACTTAAATACATCATTTGAACACTAAGCACATATTTCATATATTTCATATTCAAGCACAGACTTCATACAACCCAAACACTCATCAAGTACAACAACCGACTGATAAATACAACAACATACTTCATACAACCCATGATGGGTAGTCATCAACTTTTTTCTAATATTTCATAAAACCTTCATTAAAAATACAACAGCCGACTCATAAAGTTGATTCATGAAAACACTAACTAGGCGTATATTGTTGTGCCTTCCTCCTCTTTCGGGCCGAGACTTTCCTCCTACGATCCCCAATCTCTTGTGTCGCTGGAGCGCTTTGACCAACATCTCCTTCTTGCCTACCTTCTACTTCTTCAATCTCAGGGGTTGCCAATTCACTGTGTGTCGAAGGAAAGCGAACACTCTTACTCCTTCGTGGAGGTTATGAAGGAGTTTGTGGTTGTCTTCGAAGTGGGGCGGGAGGTTCTACTTCAACTGTTTATTGTGGTGGAGGTACGACTCGACTGACACTTGTTCGGGCCGTTTGAGTTGGAAGCTCGGTTAAGCGTAGAAGGGCATCGAAGCGCGAACCGTCACCAACTTCTTCAAGAGAAGTATGACATGGATGGAGGAGTTCTCTCGCCAATTCCTTGCATGCCTTTGAAGCGTTGCTCTTCAAGACATTAGCACATTTCCTTGCAATATTCCATGTATTGTCAATCTACATTACGAACAAAAATGATTAGTAGTAAACCAAACTTTTATTAAACTAACATAAGCAAAATGTTGGGAATATAATTTATCAACAATAAGATTATTTTACCATTAATCGATACGAGGATGCTTTTGGGTTGATACATGGGGGAATGGGCCGGTGGTGGTTCCACTTGGTGCCTAGGTATCGGTTGTTGGATACCCGCAGGGATATCCGTTCTTGGCGCTATATACAACCGCGTAATACCACGGTACCATGCCATGTAGCTGGTTTGCAACGATCCGTCGTATGGTACAATTGCTTCTACAACCAAGTCATACTTCCTCTCATTCCAACATGCTACATAAGCACAGTGGTGATCGGCCCAATCCATATTCGGTAAATGACCTTGACCAGAAATATTGTGAAGTCTACGATCGTACATTGAGTTTTCGGGGATGGGCTGCTGTGCGTTGAATTGGCGGAGGACGCGGCCGGGGTAATAGAACTCCACAATTGAGAAATTTACAAGTGAAGCTCGTGTCAACCATAGTTGATTATTGGCCGTGCAAATTGGGGATAGACGATGTAGCCTTTCGTCTGTATACGGTGTCCAGTGGACGTACTCTTTCCTCAGCTGTCGAGTTCATCCCTGTAATATGTGAGCACACTGCGTGGGTTATCTCTCCACGTGAGCTTTCCCGTCCAGTATGCACCTAGAGGAGCCATCAACACTGGATTTTCATGTTGCACACTCGAACTATTTGAAAGTACCGTTACCCGGGGCCGGCCGAGATGTATTCGTTCCCAACACCATATTTGCAATATCCCCATCGGCCTGGTCATTTGGATCAACCCCATCGAACAATTGCACAAGGCATGGTAGAGGGAGGCCAGAGCCGTACTTTCCCAACTATATCGGCCGGCTCTATATATGTCGGCAATCAATGGAAGGTACATCAAATGCACTACATCACCAGAAGAATTAGGGAAGAGAATACCTCCAATCATCGACAAAAGATAAGCCCGCGTATAACATTGGAGTTGGAAGTCTGTTGGTTCGTCTGGCAGACTATTATTGAACTCTGTATACAGCCAAGAACGTCGGACTGATTCCCCGATGAATACACCCTTATCATCTTCATCAACCTTGTGCCCAAGGTAATCTCTTAACAACGCCACTTTATTGAACATCAGATTGCCGGTCACGGTCACCCCATCGATTGGAAGACCCGATATAACGGCTATATCTTGTAGGGTGACCGTCATCTCCCCAACGGGTAAGTGAAACGTGTGTGTCTTCGGCCTCCATCGCTCCACAAGAGCGGTAAGTAGTGCATGGTCACATTTCACTTTCGCCAACTTTGACATTTCATAAAATTCGCTATTTACCAAATAATTTTGAATACGAGGGTGCGTCGGCAAGATGGTGTGCATTCGGAAACTCATTTTCTCAACATCTCCAGTCCAAACTACCTGCGATCTATGATCTTCTTGCAAATAAAGTACGGTAGGATCTAAAGGACCTGAATGTCCCCGTAGTACGTGTGAAGTACCAGATGAAGCATCCACATCATGGAAAGAAAATAGTTGTGTAGGATCCATTTACCTGTCAACATTAAATATAACGTGTCAAGTACAATATTAATAAACATTACGAGACTAGAGATATTAAAATTTTTACTCAAATATTACTAAACATTAATAAACAATCACCATCACAACATCTCCACACACTACAAATAGATGAATCTAACTTCACATAGATAGCAATATAGGTCATCCACATCTCAATCTCCTATAAAAATTACTTCACATATCTATTACTTACATGGATCTAATCTACATCGATTTTACTATACTACAAATATAGCTCTTACTGAAATTCAACATTTCACAAACCCTAGATCAACAACAATCTATAAGTACATTTCCACAATTATTACTTAGATAAATCAAATACACCTCCTGTACTATGCTACCAATGTATATAGCTCTCATACATCAAAATCAACATTGTAAAAAAAATAGGGATTTAGAATACTTACAACAAATTCGGATTCCGGAAGATTTCGAAAAGAAATGAGAGAATCACAACTAGGGTCTATGTTTAATTGTTGTTTGGCAACTTACAGATCACTCTAATAGTTGGGATTTTAGGAATTTTTTATTTAGGGATCTAGGGTTACGGGAGTGAAGAGAGAGAGAGAAAAAATTGAATGATAAGGGGGTAGGAGAAAGGTTTGGGGGAATACTGAGTATAGATAACTGTGCAAATTAGAAACTAACTGATGCCGTTATTCAAAATAACGACATCAGTATAAACCTTGCCGTTCTCTTAAATTCTTTTCACACTTGTCCCTCAGCGAAAATTTGAGACTGTTTGCTCTTTGGACAAAAAGCAACAGATGTCGTTATTTGCAATAACGACATGAACCTTTTTTTTTTAAACAGATGCCGTTATTGGGAAAAATGGCATCGAAATGACCTATGCCGTTTTTTCCAATAACGTTTCTTGCTGACGTGTCCTAAACTGGGTCAGATCGCTAATTATTTTCGGAAGTGGGTCAAGACGTCAAATATTTTCAAAAAGTGGGTCAGTACGGCAAAATTTTCACTAAAATAAGCCTGTTCATGTAGTAATTTTAAAAACATAACCTCAAAAAATTAAATTTGGGAGCCTCTAAAAAATATTACAAGCAAAACACGTATATACAAATACAAGGAAAAAAAATGGGGGGTCCCTAAAATTACGGAAAATTCAGGAACCCGAGGCGGCCTCCCCCTGCCTCCATTTGGGGGGGGGGAGGGGGCTGTTCGGGAGGAGGTGTGCAAATGTTGGCATATGGAATTGGTGTATTCGTGCCTTCATTTGGATAGTTGATATAGTAGTTATAGAGTGTAATGTTTTGGATCTTTACTAGATCTATAAACAATGGAGTTATAATTTGTACTACTCTGTTTCATTAATTTATCTTTAGTTAAGCGGCGATACGGTGATCTTTATTATATAAAATAGATCGTTAAGTGTATCTATTCTTTTTATTTGCTAACAAAATGTATTATGTAGTAGCACTAAGAAGGGTACCAATGATATTAGTACATTTGCTAACAATATGTATTATTCAGGAATTGGATAGAACGAAACAGTGATATTAGTAGTCATTCGTACTGTGATAGGAAGGGTGATTGGAAGTAGAAAGTTTTAACTTATAGCTAAGCCTACCCTGGCCCTCTGGAACCGTACTAAGAGCATCCACAGTCGTTTTTCTCATTTGCTATAAAATGGCAGCTACAGTAATAGTAAATACGATCATTCGCTGCAGTCGTCGTTTGCTGTATTGTTTCTCATTTTTTAGAAAAAAGCGAGCGACGGTATATGATATACCGTCTGATCGTTTAAAATAAATTTAAAAAAACAGAATTACTAATTAATTATTAAACTAAATTAATTAACTAAATTAAATAATATAATAAAACTAAACCTAATTAATATACTGCCTTAAACCTAATAAACAACTCCTAATATACAAACTAAACCTAATCATAGCATTAATGGCCTCCCCTTTCACGGACGGGGTATCATACCCCGTCCGGGGTATGTATCCCCGTCCCACCGATTAACCCTTGTTTTTTTTTTTTTTTCTAATCGGCCAATCGTGACCGTTCAATCAATTAAAAAAAAAAAATTTCCATTTGCAGACGAGGTATCATACCCCGTCCGGGGTATGTATCCCCGTCCGACCTCATTTAAAAAAAAAAAAAATTGAAAATTGCTGAGACGGTATATGATCGTCCGTCTGAATCGATTATAAAATAATTAAATCGAAGAGACGGGGTATCATACCCCGTCCTTTATATTTTGAGAAAGTTCATTTCGTTTCTCATATTTGAGAAATGAGAATAGGAGCTTTGCCAAAAAATGGGAAAATGAGAAACGACTGCAGCGCAACTTTGCTATTCGTTTGCTATAAAATGGGAATATGGGATATATAGCAAATGACTGTGGATGCTCTAAGTTTTAACTTATAGCTAAGCCTACCCTGGCCCTCTGGAACCGTACTCGTGAGGGTCCATTAATTATCTCTAATCTCTGATCTCTATCACTATCTCTATCTCTAATATTATAATGGGAGAAGGCCTCAGTGTTATTTGTCATTGTGTCATTTTGTCAACACGTGCAGTGCACGTGTTGGTAGATTTTTTTTTGTCCTTTTCATTTCCCCTCCCCATTTTTTCCACGTGCAATGCACGTGTATAATACTAGTTTTTTTTTGGTCCTTTTCATTCTCCCTCCCCATTTTCCCCACGTGCAACGCACGTGTATAATACTAGTTTTATTATAATGGGAAAAGACCTTAGTTTCATTTGTCAATCTATCAACCTGTGTATTGCATGAGCATAAACAATATGAAGGAGGTCTCAGGTTTGAGTCCTCACTATGTCAAATTTTTTACTTTAAGTTTTTAAATATATTAAATGTGCATCACACGTGTAAAATACTATCTATCTATCTATCTATCTATCTATAATATAACTAGTATTTTTCACGTGCGATGCACGTTTTGATAAGAGTTGGAGAATTTTCACGTGCGATATATGTGTTGAGAAATAGTTTTGAAGTTGGACATGCGTTGCACGTAATTGAAAAAAATATTTTGAAAAAAATACAATTTGTACGTGCAATGCACGTGTTTATAAGTAGAATTTGAGTTGTACGTGCAACATATGTGTATATTTGGTGTTAAAAAATATTGAAAATTTATTTTGCACGTGTGTTGCACGTTTTAAATAGGTGAAATTTTGTTTGTTTGGTTGGTTTTGTTGTAATTAATGAGAGAGTTTGAGTTGCACGTATAATGCACGAGTTTGTATGTTGACAAATTAGAACTCCAACTCTCCCATTATATATAGAGAAGATAGTATAATGTACGTGCGATGCACATTTAAAAAAATTAAAGTCATCAAATTAAATGAATATATATGAAATAAGAAAAAAATAGTTTATATTTGAATGTTTTGAATTGAGCTACACGCGCGGTGCACATTTATATTTGTTATATATAGTTTGTACGTGTATCATATGTGTTTAAATAGTTACAAAGTTAGGGTTTGTTTGTTACAAACCCCAACTCTCCCATTAAAATAGTAAAGATATATAATATAACTATTATAATTGAAGAGTTGGAATTGTAAATCTACTTACTTACGTGTAACACACGTGCAACTCTAACTCTCACATTATAGTTTTCACATTTACTTTTAAAAATATATAATGATATTTATTAAGACATGCATCGTACGTATAAATAAGAGTTTCACTTTAATTAAAAAATAATAATAATACTACGTGCATCACACGTGTATATTACTAGTTATATATAAATTATGAAGAAGTCTCTCTTTTTATATCAAAATAATAATTCATCCTCTGACTTTTAAATTTACATATAGAGCCCTCCTAAATATTCAAATATCTATATACCCTATATGTCAATTCTTGCATTTGGATCTCTTCTTATTCCAATTATAAATAAAGCCTCAAAATATTGGGATATTACAATTTTCATCTTTAAAATTAGTATTGAATGTAAAGATGGCCCATTTTTTTTCTTTCTGCGCAAGGCCATATAAATTCCGGACTGACCCTGAGTTAAGGGATTGTAATATTAACTTGCTGTGCTGCCTTATTTGCCCATCTATTTTCCAGTCCATGCCTCTGAGTTTGCCTTCCCATTTGTGGGGGTATTTTGGAAGTGGAAGTATATGTGTTTTGTGGGTTTTTTTTTTGAGTTAAAAGGTGGAATAAAGCTACCCTGTTTCATTAATAAGAAGTTAATAAAACAACCCCAGTGAACCGGGGGAGAAACATAAGTACAAAGCAGGTAACAAAATACAGTACGGAAAATAAAACATATGCCCCCAACAAAGCCCTGGGGGTGGGTCAAATCCTCCATACATCAACCCAATCAAAAGTACAGTAGGCCAGGAACAACCTCGTAGAGGCTGTAGTGATTGGGGATAACACCGTCTCTCAATCCAGCGTCGGCCCAAAGTCTACCTCCTCATCATCAAACTCCTCAACCTGGAAGACTCTGGCGATTCTCCCTCTCGCTCCTGTGGCGGCAGCTGCAGCCTAAAAAGAGATAAGATGCATGATATGAGTAAGGTTACCAGAAATAGTACTACATGAAGCACGAAAATAAAAGTTGTTTCTGTCTAGCCATAACACCCATGTAGTTGCCGCGACTGCAATGTACCATGCATCCTTCATTTCGTGGCAGGTTGAAGCGAATTTGGGACCGATCCACAAATCCTGATACTCATTGGGGTAGTCCCTTGTACCTAGGGCTGTTAACACCTCAACCATGGTCACCTTACTCCTTGGGCATTGGATAAAAAGGTGGTTCAGCGTCTCTGTTTGCATGTTACAGAACCCACATGCAGTTGCAATCTGGGATTGTCTTTTTGCAAGGTTTTCTCTCGTGAGGATAGCGTTATTGAGCACTAGCCATAGGAATACTCTGACTTTCAACGGTGTTTTTGCCTTTCAAAGCACCTGTGCCCAGCTGGGCCGGCATCCCTGGAAGTGGATACGATGGTAAAGGGATCTGACCGAGAAAGAGCCCTTGGGCTCTAATTCCCAGCGCAGTTGGTCTGGTCCTTGGGTGCACATCGACCCGGACCATGTGACTTGAGTTTGCAGTTCTAGCAGTTGTTGTTGTAGTCCTGGGGTAAGAGGTCCTTGGAACGCCGGTTTCCAATTTTCCCTCTTCCAGGAATCTGCCACAGAGATATTAGGGTGATTGGTTTTGGCAAACAGCTCCAGGAAAGTTTCTTTCAGTGTGTGAGCACCACACCACTTATCCCACCAAAATCTGGTGGACCGTCCATTTCCTATATTCGATGTCAATGCTGAATTGAACGGACCACTAGCTTTGGAAATTCCTTTCCAAAAACGGGAGACCTTAGCTCCAACTCGAAAGCCCAAGCTTCTCGTACCTTTTTCCCGTAGGTACGGTTGAATGAAATCCTGCCAGCCTTTCCCCCCCCCCCCCCCCCCCCGTGGTGGAAAACCTTCCACCACCATTTCCCTAATAGGGCAAGGTTCATATCTCTAAGGTCGATGATTCCTAGTCGTCTGTGCTTCTTCTTCATGCAGGCAATACCCCATTTGATCAGGTGGTAGCCTCCCCTATTCGTCTCTGCCCCTTTCTAAAGGAATCTTTTACGGATTCGGTCAATCCTTTGGATGACCCACTTTGGGAGCTCAAAAAAGGACATGTAGTAAATCGGTAGGTTAGACAGTACTGAGTTAATGAGTATGACTCTGCCTCCCAGTGAGAGCGATTTTCCTTTCCAACCAGATAACCTGTCCTCCACTCTATCTATTATAGGCAACCAGTCCGACTTAGTGAGTTTCCCCGGTCTGAGTGGGAGACCTAAATATTTTATTGGGAACTCATTCGTCATACAGTTTAGAATGGTGGCATGTGCCCGGGCTTCTTCGTCTGATAGAGTAATGGGGATCAGTGCACTCTTGTGAAAGTTTATCCTAAGCCCTGACCATGCTTCAAAGCAGTAAAGGGTTCCTTTAAAGCAGATTGTTTCTGATCTGGTCCCATTCCCAAAAAGTAGAGTGTCATCAGCATATTGTAGAATCGTGCACCCTTGATTGGAGCTGCGACTGCCCACCGGCTTTATCCAACCTTGTCATTGACAATTTTCTAGCATTTCCCTTAGCACATCTGCTACGATAGTGAATAGAAGTGGGGATAACGGATCCCCTTGTCGGAGTCCCTTCTTGTAGGGAAACGATGGTCCTGTCCTCCCATTTACCGAGATTGCCGTTTTACTCGTCTGTAGGCATTGTTTGACCCATCTAACCCATCTGTCCCCAAATCCTCTTCCTCTGAGCGCTTCTAGTAAACACTCCCAGTCGACGGAGTCGTATGATTTTTCAAAATCCAGCTTTAGAAGGAAATTCTTCGAGTTGCTCGTGTGACAGTGGTGTATAACTTGTTCAGCAGCGGCCACACAATCCAGAATACATCTGCCCTTGATGAAGCATGTTTGGGATTTGTTGATAATGTTATCCATTAAACTCCCCAGGCAGATGGCCAGGACCTTTGTGATGATCTTCGCCGAACAGTTAATGAGACTTATCGGTCTGAAATCCCCAACACGTTTAGACTCCTCTCGTTTGGGTATCAGGATAACTTCCGCAAAATTGAACATGCCCAATCTGAGGTTGTTATGAAAAAATTTCCCGATTAGTGCCATAACTTCCTCTTTAATCTCTTCCCAGAATACTTGGAAGAACATCATTGGGAAGCCGTCTGGACCCGGTGACTTGTCAGCGCCCATTTGGTTGATGGCTGTATTCACTTCCATTTCCGAGAACGGCTCCTCCAGCTTGGAGAAAGCTTGCACTGACTTAACCTGGGTCTCCTGCCAGAAATCCTCCCTCAAAGGAACCCTGAAATCATTCTTTTTTCCAAACATGCCCTTATAATAGTTCTGGAAGGTTAAGGATATCGCCTTCTCATATTGCAAAGTACCCGACTCCGTCTGAATTGAGAGGACGAGATTGGATCGGTGCCTGGCGCTAGCCACCCTGTGGAAAAATACAGTATTTGCGTCTCCCTCTTTAAGCCACGAAATCCTCGACCTTTGAAGCCATTTAATCTCTTCCAATCTATAGAGATTGGCGATATTTCCCCGGAGCTCTAATAGCCTGTTCCTTTCTTCCTGGAACAAGACTCTCGTTTCTTCCACCCTTTCCAGCTCATCAATACCTTCCAAGAATGCCTCTTTGGAGCGCCAGATGGTCGAAAATCTAGATCGATTCCATCTGCGCAGCCTTTTTCTCAACCGTCGGATTTTCTCACACCATCGGGATGCAGTGTCCCTCCCTGAGGTTGGGAGCGCCCAATTTTCCATAACCATGTGATGAAACTCCTGAATTTCCAGCCAGGCTTTCTCAAATCTGAATTTTCGCATTCTCTGTTTCGTGGTATTTTGAAAGTAATATTTATTTGTTCTATCTCATTCTTTGTTACAGAGTTAATCAAATATGAATGGGTAACAATTGTGAAGACAATGCTTAAATAGAAATTTCAAGAATCCCTATTTGTACATATTAATTGTGATGAACATTTTGTATAGTTTCAGTAGTTATTTATTGGTTTTTTTTAATTTATGCATTGTATATATAGTTTAGCTTTAGGAATCTTGTTCTTAAACTTTTATTTAAATTTATTCATAGTTGTCAGATTGTTTTTAGACACTTTACATTATTGTATTTAGATTGTATTTTATTTGAATATTTGAGAATATGTTTGGACTATTTATGAATTTGTTTAATGTTGAAATACTTGATGTTTTTGATATTTATAAATCTTAGAATATTAGATGATGTATATAGAGAGAAAAACATTTATGTCCATGGGAGATTTTGCTGAAATTTATAAACTTTTTTGATTATTTTTTATTATGTTTAACTTGCAGTTACTATTTTTATTTTATAGATGAACTTTATACATATATTTTGATAATAGAATATATCAATTAATGAGTTTTAAAATAATGTATCATTTCTTAACAGGCCTCTCCAAGCACAGGGGCGTATCTCTAATCTCTAAAAGCATCTCTAACCACGTTAGCTATTTTGGCTAACTAAAATAGCCAAAATGGATAACAAATGGATAATTTGGCTAGCGAAAAAAATCTCCGCTCCAACCATGTTATCTATTTTGAATAACCATTAATAATTTAAAGTCCAAAATTAAATAAAATAAAAATATAAAATAAAAGCCCATAAAAAAGCCCAATACAAAATAAAATTACCAAGCCCAAAAATAAAATTTCGTAATTTTCGCGATTCCTCCAACAACAGAAATATAAATGTCGGGATTCTGCAATTTTCTGCGATTCCGCAATTTCCGCGATTGATTTTGCAATTTTTGCGATTGATTTCACAATTTTCGCGATTGATTTCGCAATTTTTGCAATTGATTTTGCAATTTTCGCGATTGATTTCTGCGATTTCGCAATTTTGGGAAGAGTTTAACGAGTGGTACATACTCGCCAAATCTGGCGAGTGAATATTAGAAATCTATTTTGGCAAGTGGTTTGGCTAGTCCCGTTGGAGCATATTTTTGTCTTTATATTAGCTATTTTGGCTAAAATTGAAAGATGGCTAGCATGATTGGAGATGGTCTAATCTCTAATCTCTAATTAGAAGAGTCCTGGTATTCACCCTCTGTTTTTTAGCTCACCCCTCATTCTTAAGTTGCCCTTTATAAATTAAAATTCCCAGACATATATTTTTTAAGTGGTGGGGGGTAAACTGTTTGCTCACCCCACATTCCCTTCCAATTTTTTGGTTCCGCTCCCCAATCCGCTCCCTCCATCCAAAACTAACAATTCCCATCCATCCACCCCAAATTTTTTTTTCATCTTTCTCCCCCCTATTGTTTTTTCAAATTACTTGGACTCTTCATCTTCATGCAACTCTCTAATGGAAGAAGTAGAAGAAGAAGATGCAATGAGAATTCAAGAAGAATCTAATCAAATGGATTTTGAGTCACTTGAAGTCAATGAACATCAGGGTTTTGACAACTCACAAGCTACAGTATGTTAAAAATTCATCTTTTTAAGATTTATGATTCTAATCAACATCAAATTTTTAAGGGTTTGTTAAAATCCTAACGTAGATTAAATGAAATTTGTTAGATCTTATTCACTTAAAAATGCAATCTTTTTTTAGGGTTTTGTGAGATGGACATCACATGAATTATGTATGCTCTTTCTTGTTTTATAGATTATATCGATTTTTGTTTTCAAATAAATTGTGTGTATGACAAGAATTATGCAATTTCTTATTTGATGTTATGTTATTGTGTCTTTGTATTGGAAGCATATAGTGTTTGTATTTTGTGTGATTGATAGTTTGTTGTATGAATAGGTTGATTGGGGTTCTTTGCACGTTGAACCTATAGTACCACCTTTTGAAACATTCCGGGGTAAGACAATAGTCGCGGGTTTTTTTTATGGTTCTATATATCTAAATTATAACATGGAGTCTAAATGTTGACTTTGGTTTTTGTTTTAATTTTTATTGTTACCTTCTGAATGTGGTGTTTTCATTTTTTTGAGTTGTTGTTACTTCCCCAAAAAATGGGCAAATTCTAAGTTTCTGCTCGTGACCGAATGAAATAAAAGAGGGTTTCAACGGTTGGGGAAGACGGGTTTTGATATCAGAAAGAATGACAGAATCGATAAAGAAAAATTTCTTTTATACGGGGTGCGTTACCAATGGGGTGCGCGCTCCAGATTTTCTGTTTTCTTATAGGGGGAAAGAACCAAATGGGGGGAGCGGCTAGAAAAAGTCGGGGGGGCAGTGAATACCAGGACTCTATTATAATTGGAAAAGGCCTTAGTGTTATTTGTCAAATTTTGTCATTCTACCAACATATGCAACGCACGTACATAATTAATATAAAGCAGGTTTTCGGTTCAAATCCTCTTAACGTCAGAGTTTTAATTTTTGTTGTTTGAAATTATAAAACGTGCATTTCACGTGTAAATTACTAGTTAGTATTTATTGGGGTGGGTGGTTGAGGCCCACAGTCATCAATTAACTCTAGGCTATTTTTTTTAATTCGATAAAAATCTAACTTCTGAATCTCGTTTAATTAATATCTATCAATTTTTTCTTTTCTGAGGAAAAAAAACTCGTGCCATAAAGTAGTCATCAACCATCTCCTACTCCGTTGCCTAGCTGTTCTCTTCAGAGGTATGTAGGACCATTTGGGTGAAAAAATATTGGGTTCGACGAAGTCCTGGGACCGTAGTAACTTCGGCCAACCTAGAGAGTATTGCAATCATGGTTCCGAATAATAGTTGTACAGGAAAAAAAAATGGTTGGAAAATTAAATTAATTTAGATACTAGATTTCAATAAGATATTTCTCCTCTCAGATCATATACAATTTTAGATTAATTTACCAAATATTTATTTTGGATAGTATACCAAAATTAATGGGCCCTAGGCAAGAAAAACTTTTATATATAAGAAATGCTCCATTGAAAACGTACTGTAGCGTGAAAAACGTGAAAACAAACTTAGGCCGTTGTTGGGAACAACGGCCTACATTGTTTTCACAGGTTTTCACAATATTTGCATTTTCAATAGTGCATCTCTCTCTCTCTCTCTCTCTCTCTCTCTCTCTCTCTCTCTCTCTCTCTCTCTCTCTATATATATATATATATATATATTTATTTATATATATATATTCTCATTCGGTTGCTCACTACTTTTGGTAAGCACTCCGTGAGCACTTATAAAATAAAGACCATATGAAAAATTCGAACTGCTCATATTGTTCTATATGCCTAAGATAGACCTAATAATAAAAAATTAAGTAATTTGAAGTTCATTTGCCCATCCATCATGTTGTTAGAATTTTCAGCCCTACAATTTTGTGATGATGTAAATCATGGACAAATGAATTCCAAATTAATTGATTTTTATTGTTAGACTATCTTAAGCATATGAGCGGTTCGGATTTTCCGTAGGTGCTCTATTTCGTAGGTGCTCACCAAAGTAGTGAGCAACCGAAGATCCCTCTCTCTCTTTCTCTCTCTCTCTGAGAGAGAGATGTTCCGTTGTGCATTAGGCCTTCGTGTGCACTCGGCCTTCCCGCCTTCGTTTCGATGATCCGAATCGTTCACGTTGATTTATGCATCTAAATTAGTCTAAATATGTAAAATCAAATCATTTGAAATTCATTTGATCATCCATTGAAGTGTTACAAAATTATAACTGAAAATCGTTGTTTTTTATAGTCACATGATGGATCGACAAATGAATTTCAAATGATTTAAATTTACATATTTAGACTAATATAGATGTGTAGATCAATGTGAACGGTTCAGATCGTCGGTAGTGCACACGGAGGCCTAGTGCACAACGGAACATTAACCTCTCTCTATATATATTTTTTGAGAATAAGGTGGCCAAGTTTCACCGATTTCATTAATGAGAATTAACGAAATGACCACCATCGAGTGAAGCCAAATACAAGGTAGATACAGTCTACTATATCAAAAGTCTACTAGTACAACTAAAGTCCGCTACTACAAACTACTTCATCAAATACTATGAGTAATAAAAGATAAATACAACAGCTCACATCACCATAATACCAGCAACCAGAATACAAGACCTTAATCCAAGAGGATGCCAAGGCGTATCAAGAACATACCTCCCTCGACCCCTCTTCCAGATTTGGCTACTCCTCGGCCTCCATACATAGCATCTTCCTCGCTATCTTCCTCGCTTCTGCTTGTTCTGTCCCGTCATCAATGAGAGCAAAAATTTTATGCATCAGTACAAAGAACCTGTAAAAATTATTGCGGAAACAAGTCATTTCGATATAGCGAAAGCTCCATAAGGAAGCTGCCCCTAAACATATCAACTTTAAAGTAAAGGAATTTTGGGTCATCTCGACCATGGCCTTTGGCTATTTGGAAGGAAACTAATAAGCGTATCTTTAAAATTCCACACAACAGGTATATAGTTGAACTAGTTAAAAGAGCAGCAAAATTTCTACATGCACTTTAGTCGTTTGTTTGAGACGTGATGAATGATTTTCGTTTTTGGATTAGGCTCACCAAAAGTCTCAATAGCTATCACGTATCTTTCTTACCTTCTAAATAAGTTGTATTTCATACATGTCCTCCAATAGTTTCTCCAACTTACCCAAGTACGAATATTTGGTCGACATTTAGAAGGAAATTCAGTTTAACCAAGTGAAAAAACAACTTAATTTTTTGGAGGATAGACAACATGTGACATTTATCAATGATATGGTATAAATTACGTTGCCCCATTTGGGCCATCAGATCTCCTCAGATTCCACTTACCTGTGATCATCAGGTCAAAAAGGTTTAACGGGCTTCAACCAGCTCAGACCCACGGGCAAACGGGTCCGACCCGGCCCGTTAGGATCTCAGAACCGTTTACCCCTGCCTATAAATACCAGACCCCCTCTTCACTTTCAAAGGTAATCAATCTTTCTCCGTCTGAATCCTAGCTATTGTTGCTTTCTCAGTGACTGTCTAGTTCGTCGGAGAGCCTATCGCTGGGAACTCTCCCGGGGTTTCTAGGCAGTGTGCAGGTATGAGGATCCGAGCCGAGCTACGAGATACGAGCCGAGCACCCAACCTCTACCTCTCTCCTGCTACTCCCGAGCTGGTCCTACAGCCGAGGATCGGATCAACACCGGTGTCGCGCCTTCCGCTTCACAAAATTACAAGAACTCACACAAGTTGCCCCCACACCCCAAAACAAGCCGCATCAATCAAGATTATCAGTGAACCATAACAATTAGCTAATCGGAACCCATGCTCTGCATTTTGTTGTTGTTGAGACTGCTCTAGGATAAGGATCATTGCCTATATTTGCTTCTTCTGTTTTATTTACTTATACTGTTGTTGTTGGGATGGGTGTCTACAAACACCTTGGTGGCGCAGCAATACTAAATAGAACAATGAGGAAGTTGAAGTAGATGCAACAAATTAATTGAACACCCCAGCAAATAGATCCACCAATCCAACACAAATACAACCAGGATTTATCCCAGTTAGCTTCGCTTAATCCGGAGGAAAATATATGGAGATATGATATTCAACTAGAAAAGATTGCAAGGAGTTAATGATTCACTCTATAAAAAGGAATAAAACTCACTCACTAAGAACTATCTCTCTCAAGCCACTCTTTGTAGTGGAGAAAATATTAAGAAGTACTTCACCTCTCATATTGGAGGTGATTACAATATATAAAAGAAGAATAGAGAGAATCCTAGGTTAATCTTGATTCTCAGTTGTCCGATATAACCTGAAGAAGAAGTAACTGAATAGAAGCTGTACGATCTGACTTGGAGTTGAAGATTTGGCTAAAACGACCTAACAAATTGAGGCTCAAAATAATACAGTTGCCGCTGTCGGTCAACTGCACCACATGTGCAGTCGACTGTCCCTCTCTCGGACAAACCCTGTATAGGGGTCGGTCGGGTGTGCGGTCGACCGCAACTCTGGATGGTCGACCGCAACTCTGCCTGCACCTGCTTTAACCGTTTTTATCTTCGACTCTCTTTGACCATTTCGACCTCTGTACTTCATCCTATCTTCTTCTAATCTGAACTAAGAGTATACAAGACATATTCCTAACAACCTCCACCTTGGATTGCATACGAGTGCTATCAAAATGATGTGATTACTCATCTCGAAACTCTACGATACTCTACTTACGAATCATACTTGGAACAATAGTTTCTTCTACTAGTTGAACAAATCTTCTACTAAATCTCACCGATTAAGTATACCCCCTCAAAGACACACCTCAGTAGGCGTTATCATGGAGTTGCCTGCACGAACTCCACCTTCATCGGAGCACTCTCCACCTCTTGATGATATTCGAACGTCGAAGTCTTACTTCGATGATATTAGCTGTGGCAAACTAGATGAGCTTGCAGGAATAACGAGAAAAGATGCAACAAAACCTGCGCAGGTGTAATATCCCGGACGGATATTACATTGAATAATTGTTATTTTATTTTTATTTTATTATTATTTTGTTTTAATTCCAAAATCGAATTATTTTGGTGATTTTCGCCTGGTTTGTTCACAAATATTGTCGGAGCGCATATATCGATCTATGTACATCCGTAGTACATCGAATTGATAATAAAACTTATTTTATTATTATTTTCAAAATTAGATTATTTTTATACGAATTATATGAAGATTTGCGGTATATGCATATATACGTACATATGCGCGTTATAGCAAATTGTACATTGTGCAAATTAGAGTATTTTTGGACAAGGTGTTTATCTTGTCATCACAACCTAATTAGATGGTTAGGGTTTGATTAGGAGGCTTAATCTAGGATTTTTGTATGCATGAGAAGATTAAGTAAAAAAAAACCCCTTCTAGAAACCTTCTCTCCACCACACCCTACCTCCACCAATTCCCACCTCCCCTAGGTCAAAACCGGCCCCATTTTATGGGGGGGGGGGGGGGGGGGGGGTTTGTGCAATTGTGTGTGTGCACATTTGCACTCTCCACCCTTCTCTCCACCTAGAAATACCCCCTCCCTCCACCTTTGTCTCATTTTAGAAAGTCAAAAAGAAAGAAAGGAAAAAGAATGAGTGAACTACTAACTTGAGAGTTTTTCCTTGTAGGTTTAGTAGGAGTTCTAAGAGCTTAAGAGAAAGAGTAGGAGTACTAGCTAGTCCATCCAACAAGAAAAGAAGGTGGGGGTTTCTCTTTTGGTTGTTTGTTTGTTTGAATTGTTGTGTTGGTGTTTCTTCTTCTTCTTATCTTCCTTGTTTGTTTTTGTTCTTTTTGTATGGGTGTTTTTGTAGTAGTGTGGTTGTATGTGTTTCTTATCTTGTATGTTGTAGCATAACCACCAAAAAGGGAAAGGAGTGATAAGAAATTTAATGGAACACACATAAGAAGGAATTGTTAGTAGTTATTGTTTTGACTAATAAAGGAACTAACTACTCACTACAAAAGAAACGAGCTTTCCCGGCATTTTTTTACGTCTTTACCGGCGTTTTTTACGCCGGTGAAACTTTCACCGGCGTTTATAATAGCGCCGGTCCAAATGCCGCCGAAGCGAGCGTCGCAGAAACGAAGGGGTCTACACCGGCGGTTTCAATGGACGCCGGTAAATGTGATAACTACACCGGCGGTCATAAAACGCCGGTGTAGGTCGGTCCCCGAGTGCCGTTCTTTTACAGCCTATACACATTCACCGGCGGTCGTAAACCGCCGGTATTTATACATTCACCGGCGTTTCTAGAAACGCCGGTGTAGAACGAAAGTATACCGGCGGTCATAGAGCGCCGGTGTATGTGCGTTTGTGAGTGCCTGGTTTTCCCTACTTACAAGCACCGGCGTGACCAAAAAACGCCGGTGTAGTTATATACACCGGCATTTTATAAAACGCCGGTGTATATCGGTGCCGTTACAGCTGACGACCTTCACCGGCGTGTGTGAAAATGCCGGTATATCGCACACCTCAACAAATAGATTAGATAGACCGGCGTTTTTTAAAACGCCGGTCTAGCTATGCCCGTTTATTTTTGATACTCCGGTTTTCCGTTCGATTTCAATTCACAGTTTCATTTACAAAACCTGTAAACTAATTCACAACTGATTCAACCAATTTCGTTACATATTACTGCGCAAATCACAACCAAACACAAGAATAATTAAAGATAATCAAGTTTCACACGTGTCATATCAACGTCCAAATTCATTGATTAATTAACAATGTCATAATTAACAAATTAATATAGGGACTAACATCCCAAATATCCAAACAAACAGTCTGACAAATATCCAAAATATCCCAAATTAAAAGTCTGACATAAATCTCATAAAAAAAACCAGTCTGACATAACAACAGCAAGGAGGAGGACATAAGAACAACAACCATACAGCAAGGAGGACATAAGAACAGCAAGGAGGACCGCAGATTCATACCCCTCGAGTAGCTTCAGCTCTGATCATCAGAATTTCCTTCATCTGGGCGACCGCTCTGTGAAAAAAAAACAATAGTTTAATTCAACAGTAGACCACAATACAGAATATACATATTTTTTGAACTTACAAAAAGAACTACCTGTATCTTAAATTATAAGATCAAAGTGCCAACTGCAAATGGAATTGTTAATGATATATATAGAGGTAAAATAATTACATTGCAATGCTAAAAATCTAGTACTTAATTTTGTTTTTAAATATATCTAAAATAACAAAACAAATGAAAATTCAGTATCTAACTTGAAACCTTTATATTCTCCTCTGATTGGAAATATCCACTTTCTAAAACAGTAAAACAAATGAAAAATTCAGTATCTAAGCATGTCCTTCATGGATTGTTCAAACAATCCATGAAACTGTCATCGTGGACGGAAACCAAATATAAGAAAAATAAGAAAAATAAGATAGGGCTCATATCAAGTGTATTTTTAGGGAACTGTCATCGTGGAAGGAAACCAAATATAGAAGCCAGAAATGGAAACAGAAAGAAGAAAGGTAGAGACTTTGGATACACCAGGCTAACATAGCGGCATTTTCCTCATCTCTCTCTCATCCCTTGTTTTCCTTCAGCACACGAACACAAAGAGACATCAGCAACAACAGCAAGAGCGACAAGAACAACAATAATAATAAATTATTATGAACAAGATGTCTCTATATGGGTTTCCAGATCTCCACTCGAGCCCACTCTTTCTAATCACAGCCCAATTAAGAACATAGACAACATCCACTAAACAATCCAATCATAGCCCAATCAAAATTTGCCATCCTGGATCTTAATGAAATAAGCTTCATTAACAGTGAAAGAAAATGAGGATGCTAGCAGCATACTTAGTTTGGAAGTGAACCCATTTTATGTTAAAAAATCATGCCAACGAGGGCAAACAGGTAACTTTAACAGTATCTGAGCTTATATGAGCTCAACTCAATCTAATTGTTGTTGAGCTTATATGAGCTCAACTCATTTAACAGGTAACTTTAAATGAAAATTTCCATTATCTGAGCTTATATGTTGCTCTACTAATTCACTGTGCCCAACTCAATCTAAAATTCAATTGTTGTGCATATCCGGCCAGAGGATTTTGGCATACGTACCTAGAGCATCCTCAGTTCACAGTGAACCCGTTTTGGTCAAAAAAACATGCCAAGATGACAATCAGATGCATGAAAATAAGCTTCACTAACAACAAAAGAAGATGGGGATGCTAGCAGCATACTTAGTTTGGAAGTGTACCCATTTTTTGGGGGAAAAAACATGCCCAAGATGGCAATCAGGTTACTTTAACAGTATCTGAAAATGAAAATTTCCATTATCTGAGCTTATATGTTGCTCTACTACTTCTTTAGCCCAACTAAATCTAAAACCCACTTGTTGTGCATACCCAGAGGATTTTGGCATACAGCTATAGCATCCTCAGTTCACAGTGAACCCATTTTGGTCAAAAAAACATGCCAAGAAGACAATCAGATGCATGAAATCAGCTTCATTAACAGTGAAAGAAAATGGACATGCTAGCAGCATACTTAGTTTGGAAGTGAACCCATTTTTGGTTAAAAAATCATGCCAAAGATGGCAAACAGGTTACTTTAACAGTATCTTAAAATGAAAATTTCCATTATCTGAGCTTATATGTTGCTCTACTACTTCTTTAGCCCAACCAAATCTAAAACTCAATTGTTGTGCATATCCGGCCGGAGGCCTTTGGCATATGTACCTATAGCATACTCAGTTCACAGTGAACCCATTTTGGTCAAAAGAACATGCCAAGAAGACAATCAGATGCATGAAAAATAAGCTTCACTAACAGTAAAAGAAGAAACTGGGGATGCTAGCAGCATACTTAGTTTGGAAGTGTACCCATTTTTGGTTAAAAAATCATGCCTAAGATGGCAACCAGGTAACTTTAACAGTATCTTAAAATGATAATTTCCATTATCTGAGCTTATATGTTGCTCTACTAATTCACTGTGCCCAACTAAATCTAAAATCCAATTGTTGTGCATATCCGGCCGGAGGATTTTGGCATACATACCTATACCATACTCAGTTCACAGTGAACCCATTTTGGGTAAAAAAACAAACATGCCAAGAAGACAATCAGATGCATGAAAAATAAGCTTCACTAACAGTAAAAGAAGATGGACATGCTAGCAGCATACTTAGTTTGGAAGTGAACCTATTTTTGGTTAAAAAATCATGCCTAAGATGACAATCAGGTTACTTTAACAGTATCTTAAAATGAAAATTTCCATTATATGAGCTTATATGTTGCTCTACTACTACTGTGCCCAACTAAATCTAAAATCCAATTGTTGTGCATATCCGGCCGGAGGATTTTGGCATACGTACCTATACCATCCTCAGTTCACAGTGAACCCATTTTGGGTAAAAAAACAAACATGCCAAGAAGACAATTCCGTTGCATGAAAAATAAGCTTCACTAACAGTAAAAGAAGAAACTGGGGATGCTAGCAGCATACTTAGTTTGGAAGTGTACCCATTTTTGGTTTAAAAATCATGCCTAAGATGGCAACCAGGTAACTTTAACAGTATCTTAAAATGAAAATTTCCATTATCTGAGCTTATATGTTGCTCTACTACTTCTTTAGCCCAACCAAATCTAAAACCCAATTGTTGTGCATATCCGGCCGGAGGCCTTTGGCATACGTACCTATACCATCCTCAGTTCACAGTGAACCCATTTTGGTCAAAAAAACATGCCAAGAAGACAATCAGATGCATGAAAAATAAGCTTCACTAACAGTAAAAGAAGAAACTCGGGATGCTAGCAGCATGCTTAGTTTGGAAATGAACCCAATTTTTTTGTTAAAAAATCATGCCAAAGATGGCAAACAGGTTACTTTAACAGTATCTTAAAATGAAAATTTCCATTATCTGAGCTTATATGTTGCTCTACTACTTCTTTAGCCCAACCAAATCTAAAACCCAATTGTTGTGCATATCCGGCCGGAGGCCTTTGGCATACGTACCTATACCATCCTCAGTTCACAGTGAACCCATTTTGGTCAAAAGAACATGCCAAGAAGACAATCAGATGCATGAAAAATAAGCTTCACTAACAGTAAAAGAAGATGAGACATCAGCAACAACAGCAACAACAGCAAGAGGGAACCAAATATAGAACAATTGGGTTTTGAATGGAGATTGTAGTCATAGATCAATTCTTCATTGAAGAAAAATACGAATAGGGCTCATATCAAGTGTAGTTTTAAGGAATTGTCATCGTGGAAGGAAACCAAATATAGAAGCCAGAAAGAGGAATGGCAGAGAATGAGGATACACCAGGCTAACATAGCGGCATTTTCCTCATCTCTCTCCCATCCCTTCTTTCCCATTCAGCACACGAACACATAGAGACATCAGCAACAACAGCAAGAGCGACAGAAACAACAATAATAATAAATTATTGTGAACAAGATGTCTCTATTTAGATTTCCAGATCTCCACTCCAACTCGTCTCTTTCTAATCACAGCCCAATTAAGAACAATTGTTCACAGTCACTGTTAAAGAAACATATATGCTCAGATTATGGAAATTTTCATTTTCAGATACTGTTAAAGAAGCTGATTTCATTCATCTGATTGCTATCTTTGGCATGATTTTCTAACCAAAATGGGTTCACTTCCAAACTAAGTATGCTGCTAGCATCCCCATCTTCTTTTACTGTTAGTCATTCAATGCATGAACGACACGTATTAGTTGTTTGTGAATATGCAATAGGGTGCAGCTATGAACAGGGCTCATATCAAGTGTAGTATTACAGACTGTCATCGTGGAAGGAAACCAATTTAATATAGAAGCCATATATGGAGCCAGAAAGAGGGATGGTAGAGAATGAGGATACACCAGGCTAACATAGCGGCATTTTCCTCAACTCTCTCTCATCCCTTCATTCTCTTCAACACACGCACACAAAGAGATATCAGCAACAACAGCAAGAGGGGGTTGGTCCAACAATATGTGTAGATTATAATAAACGAGATGTCTCTATTTGGGTTTCCAGATCTCCACTCCAGCCCTTTCTTTCTAATCACAGCCCACTTAAGAAACAGAGACGAATTGCTTATAGACGACAGCCACAATGCAGACTCACAAACACTAGTACGTGTCCTTCATGCATTCAAGACCATAATCTCTTTAAAAATACCAATTTAAAGACTTACCGATGTTTTTTTACAGTGGGCGGCATGCTACCCTCACTCTCATATGTTTGACTGCCACTATTATTTAGTGGCTGCTCATCCCCATGGCTCTCGTTGCCATCATTTATATTTACCATCTTTCCACGCCTCGGCATGTTGTACCTGTCAAGGATTCGATAACTTCCTTAGAGATGCAAATTTAATTAATAACATGTTTATAATAACTATCATAAAATTTGTACTTTAGTAGGATTAACAAACCAACATAATTATAAAAAAATAGAAAGATAATTAAACCGGTGTATTAAATTCACAATTAACATATTCGAAATTACAGACATAATATTACAACAAGATTTAAGACATAAAATTACAGACATATAATATTGAGAATGAAAATCATGTAAACTACAATACGACATCTTCCAGTACATCGCCCTCTTCTCCATCTTTGCGGAGCCAAGTCCCGCAAATTCCAATGTCGGTTGTGTTTACATCAAATACAGGAAACTCAGAAGCAATGTAACTGTTCATGACTTCACCGTCTTCATCTTCTGAAGTATCGCCCAGTTGGAATACATCTCTTGGTTGCATAGGGAGAGCCACATACGATTTTGGCAGGGTTGGATCTTCAATGTAGAACACTTGTTGCACTTGGGATGGAAACACAAATGGCTCATGGCTAATGTGTGTACCGATGTGAATCAATTTTGAGAAGTTTACAACTGTGAAGCCAAGCTTATCCTTGTTGTTAGCAAAATTCCTATCAAACTCAGCCCAATCCCCACGAAATAAGACAACACGGAAATGACCAAAATAATTCAACTCAATGATATCCGTGAGCACTCCATAGTAGTCGAGATCTCCATCTACAGGCCTCGTGTCCAATTTAGAAGCATAACTTCTAGTCTTAGACGTCACTACCATTCCACTATTTTGAGACTTCAAATGACATTCACGATCCTTAGTACGAAATCTAAAACCATTGAATATGTATCCTCCGTATCTTTTGACCATCTTATAGGGACCTTTGGCAAGTACTTGTATTTCAGATGATGCACCTTCAGGACCCAAAGAATGTACCTATTAATTTTGCACAAATCGTATCAGCACCATAAAAAATGTAGATAAAATGAAGATTAACTCGCATAACTGTAATTCACCTACATGAGATTCAAACCACTTATGAAATTTTTCATTCATCAATTTGTTTTGTTCACGTGGTGGTAGTCTTCTTGGTCTAGCCCTTCGTTTGATGTCCCTGACAAATTCGCTAAAAAACAAGCAATTGAAATAAGGAATAAAAAAAGTAAGTTAATGTCGAACTCCGCGGTTTTCACTGTATTCGATTTAAATTCAAAAGCAACTTACTTTCGAAATGGTTCTACTGATGCATGGTGGTCTAGCACATATCGATGTGCCTGTTCCCACGCTAAGTTATCTAGCTCAAATGCATCAACTTTACCAACAGTAGTGCCAGCGGTATCAAAAAGATATTGAGCACCATCAAGGTTGTAAATGTCTGGATTTCTACGTGGTCTACTAGAAGATGTCTCCACACCCGGCAAATACCTGGAAAAAAATGTGAGCACTCCTCTGATAGATATCCCTGGACTATTGACCCTTCAGGATATGCTCTATTTTTCACATAACCCTTTAGCCGATATAGGTACCTGAACATGTACGATTAATGAATTAGAGCGGATTAGGGGATTAAAAGAAATGAGCTTTTGAAAATTCAATTTCGTAAGATGAATGAATTCTTTTACCTCTCAATGGGGTACATCCACCGATAGTGAACAGGACCGCCGATTCTGGCTTCACCAACAAGGTGGATTATCAAGTGAATCATTATAGTGAAGAACGATGGAGGAAATATCATCTCCATTTTACTAAGTGTTAATGCCGCCTGCTGCTCCAATTGGTCCAGATCTTCAACACGAAGCATTCTTGAGCAAATACCTTTATATATGCTACAAAGATCTTTCAGGACAGTAGTGACTTGCCCACACATTGAAGACCTTAGGGCCACAAGAAGGAGATCCTGCATTAGGATGTGGTAGTCGTGTGACTTTAGACCCTGAAGCCTCTTCTCTTTAAAGTTGACACATCTTGCCATGTTAGAAGAATAGCCATCAGGAACTTTAAGTTCCAGTAGTACTTTGCAAAACAATTCCAACTCCGATTTTGACATTGAATAGATTGCAGGAGGTAGGAGTACTTTCCCGTTCGGTAATTCTTCTGGGTGCAACTCATGTCGGATGCCCATTGACTTCAAATCAAGTCGGCTCTTGAGATTGTCCTTTGTCTTCCGATCATCTCCCATAACTGTTCCTATACAATTTTCACCAATATTTTTTCCGATATGCATCACATCTAAATTATGTCGCAATAAGTTGAATTCCCAATACGGCAACTTGAAGAAAATACTCTTCTTCTTCCATGCACCTAAACTCGTCATGTTTTGATCCTCATCTTCGCCATATAGATCGGTCTCCTCACCTTGCTCCGGCCTTGCCCTTTTCTTGCCCTTTGTCCTGACTTCTGGTTCTTTTCCATATTTGAATTGATGACCATCTACCCGCCTCAAAATATCTGAACCAGATGAAGACCCAGGAGCATGTTCCCACTCGTCGGTACCATCAAATGTCGCTGCCTCTGCCCGAAATATATGTGTGTCAGGCAACCATCTCCTATGACCCATATAGCAAAACTTTCTGCCATTGTACAACCACCTTGAACTAGTTTGGTCAGCACAACATGGACATGCATAACGTCCTTTAGTACTATATCCAGATAAATTTGCATATGCTGGAAAATCATTGATTGTCCAAGACAACACGGCCCGAAGAGAAAAAGTTTCTTTAGCCACAGCATCATAGGTTGGAACACCCACCCACAACTTCTGAAGTTCATCTATTAACGGTTGTAGGTACACATCTATATCATTTCCAGGACCTTTCGGTCCAGGAACTATCATGGACAAAATAAATGAGGACTGCTTCATGCATTTCCAAGGCGGAAAATTGTATGGTATCAACACAACCGGCCATATGCTGTATGTACTACTCATTTGCCTGAAAGGGTTGAAACCATCACTAGCTAGTCCAAGTCTCACATTTCGAGAATCTTCCGCAAAATCAGGATATCTTTCATCAAATTTTTTCCAAGATTGAGAATCAGCAGGATGTCTAAGAATCTCATCATTAGTGCGACCTTCAGCATGCCATTTCATATCAGAAGAAGTTTTCGTAGACATAAACAACCTTTGTAGCCTAGGAATCAGAGGAAAGTAACGCAGTATTTTGGCAAGCTTCTTTTTCCTACTTCGCTTAGTAGATCCACTGGCTCCCTCGTCTTGATTTGGTCTTTCTTTCCATTTCGAAGAACCACACACTTTGCAATTCTCCAGACTTTCCTTACCACTCGTGAAAAGCATACAGTCATTTGGACATGCTGCTATCTTCTCATATCCTAGATCGAAAGAACTTAGGAATTTTTTGATTTTATAGGCTGAGTTTGGAATACAGATTTCAGGAAATGCTTCATTCAACAATTCAAGTAGCATAGTGAAGGACTTAGCAAACCACCTGTTTAAACATTTAATCTGAAATAGTCTGACAATGAATGAGAATTTAGAAAATTTGGTGCAATCGCGGTACAACAGAGTACTAGCATCTTCAAGTAACTTAGCGAAGGATTCTTGCTGCTTATTATTTTCAGGGGTGGGGCCAGACATTTTCTCGTCCACCCCACCACCAATCTGGTTTGTTTCTGTTGACTCATTGTGAACTTGGGTTGTTGGGTTATTGGTGTGGAAAGGAACATTATGAATCCCCATGGCATCTTGCAACAAAGCATGCATCTCATCGGAAACGCTTAAGTCTTCGTTCACTAAGGGCTCAGCTTCATTTTCTAATACAACCGGACGAACAGGAGCTGACGTATGATCCTCTCCATGACAAAACCACCTTGTGTACCCTGGAAGAAAACCGTTGACAACCGGTGTGTATGTACTACGTCACATGTCCTCAAATTACAATTTGTACACCGGAGGCATGGACAAAGGATTAGGTTGGGATCACGGGAATGTCGTTTGGCAAAGATAATAAAATCTTTAATACCATCACGGTACTCCTTGGATAATCGTGGTTTACTAATCCAACTTCTATCCATTATAACAATAGCACACAATCTGAAATTAAAATTTGATATATTAAACGGTAATAACAGTGAAAGGCATTTTGTATATTAAATTTCACCTATTTGAAAACCATCCCTAGCTGCAAATAAATAAACGATATAATCTTTAACTATAAAATAAAGAAATTGTGGTTCCAAAAAATGTACAAAAAAAAACTAAATCTTAACACAATCTACTCTATTCACATAACCCTAAACTACCTTTTGTGGAAATTATCACAACCACCTGAGTGGTATTTTATCGCACACCCTGTGTTCGAGTGTAAAAAAAAATCGACTATAGTCTCCCCTGTATTTGGCTTTCCGTTCAAGGAGATGATGATAGTAAAGGGTATTTTGCTGATGAAGAGGAATCGGCCGAATAATGAGCGCGTCGTGCTGTAACTACGGTAACAAGAAGATCTGATGAATCATGAACTATTCTGTTCATAGCTACTAATAATCACTTACTTATCTCATAATAATAATAATAATAATAATAATAATACTAAACAAAAGAAACTAATATGGCTACTAATAAGTTTTTCTGAAATAATTCTTCATCCCAACTAAATCATTGATATTTGTAGCACCAAAAGAAACCTGCACGAGATTTGTTCAGCCCAATTCTTGTACAGATTTGGAGGATTTTGGTAAAAAAACATGCCAAGATGCCAATCAGATGCATGAAATCAGCTTCATTAACAGTAAAAGAAAAATCATAATGTCCAGTATGTAAGCATATATTTTTCAGAGTGAATCAATTGTTGTACATATCCGGAGGATTTTGGCATACAGCTATAGCATCCTCAGTTCACAGTGAACCCATTTTGGTCAAAAAACATGCCAAGATGACAATCAGATGCATGGGATAAGCTTCATTAATAGTAAAAGAAAATGAGGATGCTAGCAGCATACTTAGTTTGGAAGTGAACCCATTTTATGTTAAAAATCATGCCAACGAGGGCAAACAGGTAACTTTAACAGTATCTGAAAATGAAAATTTCCATTATCTGAGCTTATATGTTGCTCTACTAATTCACTGTGCCCAACTCAATCTAAAACCCAATTGTTGTGCATACCCGAAGGGAGGATTTTGGCATACGTACCTATACCATCCTCAGTTCACAGTGAACCCATTTTGGTCAAAAGAACATGCCAAGAAGACAATCACACTACAAGAAAAACCCTTTTCCGCAACGCCAAATGTCGTTGCTAAAACTCGTTTGTCGTTGCGAAAAATATTTTTGGCAACGACATTTATCGTTGCAAGGTCGTTGCGCGTCCGGGCGTCGCTAAAGATTTTGACTACGACTTGCTGTCGTTGCCAAACATAGATTGTTTCGCAACGACATTGCCGTTGCAATATATGTTGTCGTTGCCATACCTAATTCCACCCGTGCTATGGTATAAAATCAATCGCAACAACCTTTGTCGTTGCCAAACATACTTCATATATTTGGCAACGACTCATGTCGTTGCTAAAGATACTTCATATAAAATCAATCGCAACAACATTTGTCGTTGCCAAACATACTTCATATATTTGGCAACGACTCATGTCGTTGCTAAAGATATATTTTTCGCAATGAATGATTGTCGTTGCCTTACATTTCCTATTTTGGCAATGAATGATTGTCGTTGACAAAGCTCGACTATTTTGCAATTATTTTTATATATTTTGGTAACAACTATAGTCGTTGCTAAAGCTACCAATTGTCGTTGCGAAAGTTTAATTCTTTTCGAGACAAATTATATATTGTCGTTGCATCAGCCCTATCCAAACTAGCATACACTTCAAAAACATTAAAAACCAACATCATTCCAAAAACTATAATATTAACCTTGTCCAACATATTACATTTATGTCACATATAAGAAGCAATGCCCAAAATATTACAACCATCAACTTCTCAAAAAGATATCTAAGTATCTCATAATCATTTCCATTGTGCATAATAAGCTAAACCATGTTTTCTAATATTCTCTTGACATCTAAACATTGCAACAAAATTGGATGCAAGATTGAAAGAACTGAATCAACTTAGAACAAAAGAATATTTTGGGATGAATATTCTCAGAAAATACAAGTAGCAAAATTGGATGCAAGATTGTTGTTCAATTTGTCTTGTTGTTCTTTCTTGAGTTTCTTGCAACTCCTTTATCATTTTCTGCTGCTCTTCAATCTTCTTTTGTTGCTCATTGATCAAGTTTTGTTGCTCAAGTTGCTGTCTTCCTTTACAATAACCTTTTAATGCAGTTCCTTTGCCACGAAAATACCCTGATCTAGGCTACAAAACATCTAGAAGGATCTCCTCTTGAGTCATTGAATCACCATGTGCAGCAACTACTACTTTAAGTTGCTCCTAATTAAATAACAATAACAAAAAATAAAATTTACCATGAAGCATCTTACAAAAATATCTTACAAAAATATCGCAAAAATATTCTCTTCCTTTATTACCTTTATTATGTACCATGAGACTATGAAAGTAAGTGCGGAAAAGATATTAAAATATTTGGCATATCATAAATGGTGTAAAGAGAATAAGAAGTAAGAATCATTCACCCTTAAAACATAATCATTTCACAAATTTTCAACATTCAGTATTGAATATTCAGAGCTAAAAGAGAGGAAAGCATGTGCACAACAGCTCAATGTATTTTGGCATAAAGCAAAGTTGCTTTTTAGTTGCAATTTAGCTGCAACTAAAAAGCAAATATCCAACGACTTAAAAATCGATGTCAAGTGCAGTATAGGAGATTGAAAACCTATAGGTACAAATCTTGTGTGCTTTTGTACTTGGTGTGGCCTACGTTGCTTGGTTGTTCATTGTGATGGATTAATCTAAATATGACGTGTATCTAAAGTAATAACCATGATTACCAGTTAGTTAACTTTACGTGAAAAAACATTACTTTTTTAATATAAAAAAAGGAGGCATTTCTTTCTAACCAAGATATAAGTAATTTTAAATCATGTTTCAGCATAATTAAGAAAAAGAGTATTGAGGAATCATGTACAAGCATTTTCTGGGTGCAAAACAGTACTCACTTTACAGGGATTCATAAACCCTTCGGTCTTTGTTCTAATTATACTATCATCATACAACTTGTTATCTCACAATTTAACAAAGAAACGACCAAATAAACATTTTGCTAAACAGTAAGCATTACTTGTAGTTAGATGACTGAACTATGTAACTCATAAAAGAAAAAGTATGACTTGCAGTGCAGATATTTTATATCTGAAAATTTTGATTCCATGAGTCTAACAAAAGCAAAACACTACGAAACAAATACAATACCTGTTCCAGGGTTACCAAGAAATGCCATGTGGGGAGGCTTTCTAGCAGCAATGTGTAAACCCAAAGCTCTTCGCTTCTCATCGAAGATCATCCCCTTAGCCCATTTATAGAGTTGTGCTTTAAGGTCAAGAAGACCAACAATCTTTGACATAGCTGCTTCAAACTCTACCATCTTTTCTTTTGTCTCGCCAAATAATTCAACAGCTTTGCATTTCCGTTGCTCTTGACTATACCGGGAAAGGAGCTCCCGCAACTTCTGACTACTGTTACCGCCATGATTGGAAACATAATCTAGAGGAGTCTTTCCTTCCTACAATGCAAAACAAAACCAATTAGTTTCATCATTTGAAAAGATTCTAAAATAAGATTAACTTAAATCGATAAAACCATACTTCATCTTTAACACTACAGTCTGCACTGAATTCCAACAGTGTGCCAACTGTAACACAATTATCTGATAGAAGAGCATGCCAGACAGCTAAATGTAAAGGTGTCATTCCATTCTACAGTCAATTAAGAAAGAAAAAAAAATTAGAACAACAAATCTGAAGTTGACTGAGGCAGCAGTACATCATACTACCTATGAAATGAAAGAACAAAGCACCATAAATTATTGACCGTGTAATCTCTTTAGAATACTTACATTAGTTTTGGCCTCCAGAAAAGCACCATGAACAATGAGTATTTGCACTGCTTCACTGCAACCATTTTTTGCTGCCATGTGCAAAGGAGTTTCTCCATACTGATACAATTTACGAATTCATTGAGTTAAAATTCAAGTAAAATATTGTTACATGGATTGTTAAACATTACCTGGCAACAAAAACATAATAAACAAGCATTTAGTTTTAGGTTACCATGTTCTTAGCCTCCAACTCAATCTTCTCAGTGCTCTTCCACTCCAACAGAAACTTGACGATACAAACATTGTTGTACCCAGCTGCTACATGTAGAGGAGTTTGGGACATCTGAAACAGAGCATAGAGAGGTAATAAGCAAAAATCTCAAGCCAGCTTTAAACTTGCTACAATTTAATATCAGTAAGACATCAACTGCTAAGGAATTTAAATACGGTAATTCTATTCCGATACAAGGGAATTTCCTCATACACAGTGATTATGATCGTGGACGATCCACTCCACGACTTCATGCCACAAGATGGTTGTGAATGAAAATTCAAGTGGTTAAAATATGTTCTAGTCTTGAAAAAACATCTAATTTGTAACCTTTTGATGAGTTAGCAATAACAACTCAAGTGGAATGAAATCTATTTACCCATGCATTGAGCCACTATTAAAAAAATTGGGTGGTGTCCGAGAATAAACAAAGTAAATCTGACTTTGGATGCTATTCATATATTTATTTGAATTTATTATTTGCGAATTAAAAATGAAATAAGAGCAAGGGAGGTTAGAAAGAAGTATAAGGATTAGTGATCAGTGCATCGTAACATCCAATTGACCCAACTACTAACAAATAGAGTTCTTCTCAAATAACTGAAATTTGTAAACAACTGATCTAGAATGTGATGTTATATTTTTACTAGAGGTTGAGTATGAAAACTGTAATTAATTTGCATACCTACTTACAAGAGATAATCAAAATTTGTACGTATGTTTAAAGTTGAGATATAAGGAAAAAGGTTTTAGCCAGCATCTAGTATGGGATAAGTTGATTACATTTCCTAATGAAAAGCTGAAATATATTAAGATATAATAAATTAAGTTCGACATTGGTTTTATAAAATTAAAAATTGTAGCCTTCGCCTTCAATCTGACGAAGATACATACTTTATATACATTTTTTTGTTTTTTTGAGAAGCACATAATACCTATACCTGATGATGATCTGTACCTTATAAAATGCATGCAAGTATTCTATATATATTTTAGTAGGTTTGAGAATAATAACATTAATCTTTTGCATAATTTTCAGTATGAAAGTCATGTAAAATCTGAAGTTAATCTTTTTGAAATGGAGATGTAACACCTGACACAACAAATTATTAGCAGTGGTTCTGTAAATTATAGTTATTTTTGTTCCCTTCCATACAACAGATATCTTAGCTGTAACCAAGAACCGAACTAAGCCATATTCGATCTTTTGTTCATTCTTTGTCTTCTCTTAGAATCTTAAGTTTCGCAAAAGATGTATTTGAAGGCCAGCTTTCAACACATACTTACTAACACTCAACCTCTGAACTTATTGCCAACCGTAGAGGAAAGCGACTACACTTCCAAGCTAGAAATGACAATCGGATATTTGTCAATCACAATGTGACGTGCTCAAAGGGAAATCAACTGATCAAACGTTATTGGCATCTCATACAGATCAAATAAACAGAGTACCCAAACTGATAAAGCCAAAAAAAATTGCTGCCTTCCATTTCAGCATACATAAATTAAAAAATACATAGTGACTTGTTCGACAACTAAACCATCAAATCAAGATTAACATATATAAATGCTAACTGATAAAATAAAGATAAAAAAAAAAAGGTTAATGAAAAGAAATTATGAAGTTCAACTAAATTAGATCATCAATTTATTTATAAGTTGGCTGGCGTTAAGTTCAAGTTTGCCGTCCAACAACCTGCATACCAAATTGAGGAATTCATTGGTCGATCCTTGGTTAATAATCTAAACTAAGTTCTAATTGTTTTTTTGTTTGTTTGAGTTCTGAGAGATCTCACTACAATTAAGTACTATTGGTTACTTATGAATTATTTATTACTTATGATAAGTAATGTAATTATCACTGCCTAATAACAAACCAAATGTGGAATAAAATCACAGTGGCTTCTGTTTTACATGGGAACCTATTTGCTGCTCTTTGTTGGGATGAGTTCAGACCAGGAACAAATCTACATGTAAATTTTTAATAATTTCTTATGATAATTAATTAATTAATCATACAATTATACAAGCGGAGCTGCAAGAGTTTTGTCACAACTAATAAACAAAGAGAGATTGAAAATTAATTTTTAATTTTTAATTTTTTTTTAAATTGTTTTTTTCTGTTTAATCAGGTGAGTAAGCAAAAGGACAAATTAAGTACAAATAATCTCACATTAACAAATTTTTGAATTATTGCAATGTAAGGAATCTTCAAGATCTGCTAACTTGCTTTAATGTAAACCATTAGACTAGTGAAGGGCCACCTGGAATGTGTCTGAAAATAGTGTCTGTTATATATATTAGTAAATTAGTCAACCATCCTCCCAAAAGCAAAGCTTAATAGTATGTTGTTTTGTGTAGTAGGGACCTGAGCAGAAGGCGCTAGGGAATGTGTCGTGCCTTTCTCTTATATTCGGCATAGTCTATGGGGCGACACTTGATTGGCTCTGTCTGGCACATAGGCAAAGGCTGGTGATGATGATGCAATGTTTCGAGCATTTTAAATCTGTTGTTCATGAGAAACTAATCGCAGAAGTGTTTGATAGTTCAAGTGATGAACTATCTAGTGCTGAAAGGGTTGAAGATCGCTAGCTAATTGTCATCTCCTGATATTATTAAGAGTAGTAGACTGTTTACCATGCATATTATAAAGCTGATGCATGTTGTATATAGTTGACAATACTGAAATTGGATGATTCGAACTTATATCTGAATCTGAAAATTTAGTGGGTACAACATCGACTTCCACAATATTTGCGGATCTGCAAGTGGATCACCCTAATTACTAGTTATTTCTAACAACTGAAATTGTACGCAGAACTCAAGGTTCTATTAAGTGCTTGAATTAAGTTGTGATTACAGGTAACCTATAAGTCTATAAAAGAGTGAAACAATCTCAAAAATGTAATGTATGCAACTGCAACTACATCAAAACAAGCACCGCTTCAAATGTTATTAAACTGCAACATTGCAACATTGATTCAGCTCAAAAGTTCTGATCAAGTACTATAGAATATATCGACACGGCTGCTGCTGCATCATGGATAATATCATACAGACATTATAGCAATATTCATTATCTTTTTGCTCTTGCAGTGAATGGAAAGTATAACCAGTAATATAGACATGATGACTGTGTGTGTTCTTTTCGCTCTTGCAGCATATGCCAAAAGAAAAAAAGAAAACAAAACACACCAACCACACAAACAGAACTCATCTAAGAACAGAAGTTCAGTACAGAACCCATAAAAAATATAGGGAAAAAATTATACCAGCCCTTAGCGGTGATGACCACGCCAGCCCACAGCGGCAGAACCCCCTGACTCAAAATCTTGATAGCGATCGCGCTCTGATTTGGTGGCGGGATGTGGTTGCGATCGAGCTCTGATGTGGTGGCGGCGGGATGTGGTTGCGGCTAGGGCAGGATGTGGTGGCGGCAAGGGCGGGATGTGGTGGCGGCTAGGGCGGAAGTGGTGGCTGCGGGATGTGGTTGCGGCTAGGGCGGGATGTGGTGGCGGCGGGATGTGGTGGCGGCTAGGGCGGGATGTGGTGGCGGCGGGATGTGGTGGCGGCTAGGGCGGAAGTGGTGGCTGCGGGATGTGGTGGCTAGGGCGGGAATTAGGAAAGATACAACTGGTGTGGTGGGTTTGGGAAATTAGAAAATTTTGTGGCGACTGTTTGGGGAATTTGATGTGGTGGGGAATATTAATTAAGTTAATTTTTTTTTTATATATATTTTTGGTAACAATACTGTCGTTGCAGTAGATATAAGGAAATATACGCAACGACATTTGTCGTTTCCAATTTACATACAATCTGGCGCAACGACATTTATCGTTTCCAATCTACACACAATCTGGCGGGGATGTGTGAAGACCCGGAAAAATTTTGTTTTATTTTTAACAACGATTTTCGCGTTGCCGTAACTAATTTTCACAACGACTAAAACGTCGTTGACAAAACCTCGCTGCAAAAAAGGGATTTTCTTGTAGTGTCAGATGCATGAAAAATAAGCTTCACTAACAACAAAAAAAGAAACTGGGGATGCTAGCAGCATACTTAGTTTGAAAGTGTACCCATTTTTGGTTAAAAAATCATGCCTAAGATGGCAATCAGGTTATCTAACAGTATCTGAAAATGAAAATACCCATTATCTGAGCGTATATGTTGCTCTACTAATTCTTTAGCCCAACTAAATCTAAAACCCAATTGTTTTGCATACCCAGAGGATTTTGGCATACGTACCTATAGCATCCTCAGTTCACAGTGAATCCATTTTGGTCAAAAGAACATGCCAAGAAGACAATCAGATGCATGAAAAATAAGCTTCACTAACAGTAAAAGAAGAAACTGGGGATGCTAGCAGCATACTTAGTTTGGAAGTGAACCCATTTTATGTTAAAAAATCATGCCTAAGATGGCAATCAGGTTACTTTAACAGTATCTGAGAATGAAAATTTCCATTATCTGAGCTTATATGTTGCTCTACTACTTCTTTAGCCCAACTAAATCTAAAATCCAATTGTTGTGCATATCCGGCCGGAGGATTTTGGCATACATACCTATAGCATACTCAGTACACAGTGAACCCATTTTGGGTAAAAAAACAAACATGCCAAGAATACAATCAGATGCATGAAAAATAAGCTTCACTAACAGTGAAAGAAGATGGACATGCTAGCAGCATACTTAGTTTGGAAGTGAACCCATTTTTGGTTAAAAAATCATGCCTAAGATGGCAATCAGGTTACTTTAACAGTATCTTAAAATGAAAATTTCCATTATATGAGCTTATATGTTGCTCTACTACTACAATGCCCAACTAAATCTAAAACACAATTGTTGTGCATATCCGGCCAGAGGATTTTGGCATACGTACCTATACCATCCTCAGTTAACAGTGAACCCATTTTGGTCAAAAAAACATGCCAAGAAGACAATCAGATGCATGAAATCAGCTTCATTAACAGTGAAAGAAAATGAGGATGCTAGCAGCATACTTAGTTTGGAAGTGAACCCATTTTTTGTTAAAAAATCATGCCAACGAGGGCAAACAGGTAACTTTATCAGTATCTGAAAATGAAAATTTTCATTATCTGAGCTTATATGTTGCTCTACTAATTCACTGTGCCCAACTAAATCTAAAATCCAATTATTGTGCATATCCGGCATGTAATGATTTTGGCATACGTACCTAGAGCATCCTCAGTTCACAGTGAACCCATTTGGGTAAAAAAACAAACATGCCATGAAGACAATCAGATGCATGAAATCATCTTCATTAACAGTAAAAGAAGATGAAATTTTCCAGTATCTAAGCATATATTTTTCTATTCATTCTTCATCCCAACTAAACCATTCATGTTAAGGAAATCAAGATGCATAATCTGAAAAACCATGCTTTTTTTGAAAAATAAGGGAAATCAAGAGATGATACCGAAGAGAGAGAGAAAGAGAGCGGGGCGACGAGCGCGGGGGCGTAGGAGAGGGAGAGAGCGGGGCGATCGCCGATTCACCTCCAAATAGAGAGAGGGAAGAGGAAAATCAAAAATGACGAAGGGAAGAAGGGACGATTTCGAAAGGTCGAAGGCCGTCGAAGAGGACGAAGCGGCGGAGGCAAACGCGCGGGAAGTAGAACGAGGAAGGAAGGAAACGAAGCGCCCCTTTCTTGTTTTTTTTGGGGGTTTGGGAAAATGGCGAGCGAAATATTAGGGTTCGCGGGTTTTATCGCAGCTTATTCACCGGCATTTCAATTAGACACGCCGGTGAATGTGTCCGTATATTCACCGGCGTTTATTATAAAAATGCCGGTGAATAATACACTTCACCGGCGTTTTTAAATAAAACGCCGATGAATACGAAGATTGGCTGGCATTTTAAAGAGACCGCCGGTGTATAACCATCCCATCTGGCACTCAATTCCTTTTCGCTTCCTACCCCGGCACTACTAGTAAAACGCCGGAGAATATTCGCCGGTAAAACCAGTATCTTTTGTAGTGACTTGGACTATTTCACTAAGCATATGGAACAATGGCATAAGAAGATGAATGGTGGAGTTTGGGTTGTGTTGTTGAATGAACAACTTGACATGAACATATGCATATGTGTGTACATACCCATTGGGATGTAGAACTCAACAAAGAACTTTGACATAAGCATAGTAGAATTATTATATGCATTGAAGATTGTGAACCCAATAAATAAATCCTTTTCTATTTGCTCTCTACTTGAAATGCTAACTTTGGTTACAAAAGAAAAAGGAAAAAGAAAGGCATGCTAAGTAGGGCTTGTAACTCATTATGTGTAATTGTAGATCATAAAGAAGGAAAGAAAGAAGGAAAGATAAATGGTCCTTGTAATAGCTAGTAACTAGTTATCCATACTTAGATGATTAGAAAATGCCATGCTTAAATGTGTTCATACTTGAGTTAGTAGGTATTCATATTCATGCTTAGTTAATGGATAATGATACTCATGCTTAAAACATAGTAGATACTCATGCTTAAGTTAAGGTAACTATCCATGGTTAGTTGTAGCAATCTTTATGTTTATGTTCTATCCATGCTAGAATTGTTGTAGAAACCCATGCTATGTTGTAGGTTGATACTTGACTAGTATACATATTTAGAGTGTTGTAGGTTCTTACTAAAATGTACACCATGCTTTATGTTAATGCTTAAAGTAGCCTACCATGTTTAGGAATAATGTATACCCATGCTAAGTCTATATACATACTTAGAATATTGTAGGATTTATGTTAAAAATTCTTACCATGTTTAGGAATGATGTATACCCATGCTAAGTCTATATACATGCTTAGAATGTTGTAGGATTTATGTTAAAATTCCCTACCATGTTTAGGAATGATGTATACCCATGCTAAGTCTATATACATGCTTAGAATGTTGTAGGATTTATGTTAAAATTTCCTACCATGTTTAGGAATGATGTATACCCGTGCTAAGGCTATATACATGCTTAGAATGTTGTAGGATTTATGTTAAAAATTCCTACCATGTTTAGGAATGATGTATACCCCTGCTAAGTTTATATACATGCTTAGAATATTGTAGGATTTATGTTAAAATTTTCTACCATATTTAGGAATGATGTATACCCATGCTAAGTCTATATACATGCTTAGAATGTTGTAGGATTTATGTTAAAATTCCATACCATGTTTAGGAATGATGTATACCCATGCTAAGTCTATATACATTCTTAGAATGTTGTAGGATTTATGATAAAATTTTCTACCATGTTTAGGAATGATGTAGACCCATCCTAAGTCTATATACATGCTTAGAATGTTGTAGGATTTATGATAAAATTTCCTACCATGTTTCGGAATGATGTAGACCCATGCTAAGTCTATATACATGCTTAGAATATTGTAGGATTTATGTTAAAATTTCCTACCATGTTTAGGAATGATGTAGACCCATGCTAAGTCTATATACATGCTTAGAATGTTGTAGGATTTATGTTAAAATTCCTTACCATATTTAGGAATGATGTAGACCCATGTTAAGTCTATATACATGCTGACAATGTTATGTTTAGGAATGATGTGTACCCATGCTAAGTCTATATACATGCTTAGAATGTTGTAGGATTAATGTTAGAATACCTACCATGCTTTGGAATGTTGTATGTTCATACTAGTGGTGATTAATCATGTTACGTAGTGGAGATCCATGCTTAAGGTGGTAGTAGAGATACATGCTCTAAGTAGTAAGCATCCATACTCAAGTTATAGCTTATGCTCAAATTGTAGTAAGTATCATGTTTAGATTGTAGTAACTATCCATGCTTAAGATTGTTACAAGTGCATGCTAAATTGCATTCATAATTAAGAATGTTGGTTATGTCATATATACCATGATTAGTTGTTGTAGGTTGATGCTTACAATTGCATACCATGCTTGAATTGCCATAGGTTAAGTAAAAGAAAGAGTCATGTTAAAATTGTAGTAGTAACTACCTTGTTGTAGTTAATGTTAGTAAGGAGCCATACATGCTTGAAGGGTATAGGGTGGCATCCTAGTTAAATAAGAAAGCGGACGTATGTTCTAGGTTGTTCTAGTCAACTTCGAAAAGAACCCATGGACTCTAGTTGGGTGAAGTCCTAACCGGAATTGGACCATATCGTGGGGACATTCCTCATCTGTAGGAGTATAAGGATTGGAAAGATCACTAGTAATAGTTAGTTGATAAGGGTTGTTATGTTGCCTTCGGGCTTTTCATTGGTAGATACCTATCATAGACTATTAGTAATTCTTCTGTTGCTTCTAGTAATAAAAGATCAAGTTCCTAGTAAGCACGTTTGGTTACTTCTAGGTTTGATTGCCTGTATGGTTGTCTGCATATGGTTGTGTTCGTGTGTGGCTCAACTGGCCCGTGCGTAGCTGTTGGTTTCATATGCGGCTTATTTGGCTGGTATGTACGTTGTTATCTCATACGAGGCCCGCCTAGCTTGTAGGGAGTGGTTGGTTCATACGTAGCTTATTGGCTCGTATGTGGTCAGCTTACCCATATATAGCTTATTAGCTAGTACACAGTGGGTTGTGCTCGTCTAGGGTGATATTATTACCCTAGGGGCTATCGACCATCAAGACATATGTTTTCTTATCCCTAAGGAACTGTGGAGGAGTCACTCCTTGTGTACCGTCGGATCTTAACCGGTGTAGGTTGATCGAGGACCGGAGTATATACGGAATCCAAGTTCAGGGTAGTGGCGTGCAGGTATGTTCGCATTGCCGGGATCTTGGATCGATGGGCCAGGAACCGGATCCCGAGGGGTTCTGGTAAGTCTAGGTTGAGCAGCTTAGTAGAGTTGTCTTGCGAAATCTAATTTAAGGCCTAGCAGGTTGTGTTTATAATATTGTCGCCCCTAGGAGTGTTCAGGGCTAGGGACATCATTAGGGTAGTGACTTATAAAGATCATTTACTTAGACCCTTTGCCAGAAGGAGAGGAGCTGGTTGTAGGGGACGCCTCATGACCTACTTGTCCCTTGGGGCAGACCTTAGGCGGTGATATTGGGTTGTACCTTCCCGTCAAAGGGATACGTACGGTGCCATCTCACAAGTTGGGAGCACGGGTTGCGTATCTCGCGCTGTTAATTCCTGAAATACCGTGACTTGGGGTGCCACAGGATGCATTGCACAGCCCTGCGCTTGCGAGACCCCAGGGGTGCCACAGGGTAGGCTTCGCGCTACCCTGCGCTTGCGAGACCCTATGATTTTGGATTTTGGAATGAGGCCCGATATACTGGGCAATAGTGGCAAACATGGACACCACTACATGACTGCAGTAACGGAATTAGACCATACCTGTAACCTTGTTTTGAGTGAGGTCCGGCATGCCGGGTAGTAGTGGCAAACGGAGACACCACAAGCAGACTGCATAGGGGGATTTGACCCCTTCTGCAACCTCACTAGTCACGGGGTATTGTCAAGAACAGGATTGTGTACAATTAGAAATTCATAACGCGGGTTCAATCCCTATATATGGAAAAAACGTCTTGAAATGGGGCGCATGTAGTGTGGGCTGCATGTTGCTTCGGAGACTTGCTGACATTAGAATAGGAGCATCCTAGTCTTAGTTAATGTTGCGTTAGATTCTAGTCATAGCACTCACGAACACTTAAACTACACCGACACAATTGCCATGTTTTGTATGTTGTTTGGGAGATTCGTTGTTATGTTATCAGCCTTAAAGCTTCAGTGAATAGTGACGTCTCCACTTTCGTAGGTACTGGATCGCAGAAGTACAGGTGCGAGATTCAGGAGGACTCAAGGCAAGGAAAGCAAGGAGTCAGTGTCATGTTTAATTCCGCTGTAATATGGGGGTTGATTATCTATTAGTTGAGAAGTACTCGTGGGAGAGTTACCAAGTGTTGTTCTTCATTTCTTATACTCTGATGTAATTTTGTAAAGGTATTGTTGTAACACTATTGTAATGTATTGCAGTTGTATGATATTCAGACTTGTAATACATTTGGTGTTGAAAATAAAAGTTTTAAATTCTCCTATTTTTTCTATGTATTGTGACTAATTGAAGGAAAGGTCCTGGCTCGTGTCTCGTTTCCCAGTATATGGAAATTGGGGCGCTACAGCAGGTATTTCAGATTCTCCAAAGCTTGTAGAGATTGTGTTGGCTTGACCCAACCACTCATACCTCTAATCACTTTACGACGACCCTGAAAAACAGACAGAACTCGACATCGAGCTGTGTACCTACAACTCCGTGCTTCAAGAGTTCCCAAAGAAATCAGATTTCGTTTAAGCAGTGGAATATGCAAGAGTTCTCTTAAAGTGAACATGTTTAAGTTGGTGTATGCCATAAGACCAGTTGTGTATTGACATTACTAGTGTTGCCGCTGAAATCGGTGTGGTGGCAAACAGATATATTTGTGGATTCTTGGAATGTTGAATAGTCAAACCTGAACAACTTTTCTTTGGAGTTTGATCGTGATCTCCCGCCGTTGACCTGCAAAAAGTGCGAAACACCGGATTTGATCCCGGCGACGCACCCTCCGATGCTCTTGTCAGTAATCAGAAAGATTATGAAAGAGTTTTGATTGGCAAAAGATTGATTACCTAGTAACAGTGGGAGATGGGGGGTATTTATAGCCGCCTTAGGGACCATTTTCGGGATAAGATCAAATCCCTACTTCCCAGTGAATGGATAGAAGAGATCAGGGCCACTGATTAAGGTTAATCATAAATCCTAATTCTATCCAGCTGGATCGGGTTTCTTGCGGGTTGGAACCTGCACCCAGCTGAGGTGGATCCGTTCGTGGGTTGTTGGGCATTTGGAGAATATGCCCAGTTCCCATCTCGGACCCGTTTGTAGGCAAAATTATCATTTTACCCCTGATCTTTAAGATTCGTGCCTGATTTGGATGGTTCCGATTTAACCCCATTTTTAGCCTATCACGAGCCCCCCACTCCCAAAGACTGAGTTTGACCAGCCTTTGAGGAGTAGTTTTACTGTTTTAATGGCTTGTGGAGATGTATCGGAGTCCAAATGAAGGGTGTCGAATCCCTATATGAGGTATTATGGTGATCTTCAGAGTTGATTGCGCGCTCAAGGTTGTTCTTGAGCTCTCCTGGACTTTTGGTGATTTTTCTTAATTTTTATTTATTTTTCGGACCATCTATTTAATTTTGCGAAGCGGTGATTTAATGTTCGGGGGTTATTAATTAATCATTCTAAGCAATAATTATTTACCCAGGGACTCAGAAATATTTCCCCAGATTCATAATTATTTTTTAGAATTTTTAATTAAATTTTCTGAATTTTTAATCATTTTTCGCAATTTTTAAATAAATAATTCGAATTTAATTAATAGGAAATTAATTTTTAATATTATTGATGACGTGGCGCAATCTGGGCCGCCCATCTCGAATCAGTGCGTGGTTTTGAGAGATCGGACGGCCGAGCTGCACTGAGCGACATGGGCGGATCTGGGGCTTTGATTAGACCGTGGCACGAATTTTAGAACGATCTGATGGTCTGTGCTGCTCGGTGTTATTTTCCCCATATGAGCAGCTCGGATCGCCAGTCGCTCGGATCACGATTCCGAGCGACGTATGGCGATCTGGACCGATCATCATGAGATCCTGAATGGATCTCGAGGTGTTATGGCGTGGATCACGAGAAAACGTGATCTTGGCCACGTGGCTGAATCAGGGTCGTTCATCAGACCGAGGCACGAATTTTGAGACGATCGGTCGGTATGTGCTGCTCGGCGTTATTTTCCCCATATGAGCAGCTCGAATTGCCAGTCGCTCGGATCACGATTTTGAGCGACGTGGGGCGATCTGGACCGTTCATCATGAGATCTGGCACGGATCTTGATGCGAAAGACGGTGTGGATCACGAGAAAATGCTATCTTGTCGTTTTGTGATCGTGGCCCAATCTGAGCCGTCTGATCAAGATCTTGCACGAAGTTTGGAGAGAACTTTGTTTTTCTCCAATACGCAGCTCGGATCGCCAGTCGCTCGAATAGGGATTCCGAGCGACGTGGGGCGATCTGGACTGTTCATCACGAGATCTGGGTGAATCTTGATGTAAAAGATGGTGTGGATCTCGAGAAAATGTTATCTTTTCGTTTTGTGTTCGTGGTCCAATCTGGGCCGTCTAATCAAGATCATGCACGATTGTTGAGGAGAAAGTTGTTTTTCTCCAATACGCAGCTCGGATTGCCAGTCGCTCGGATCGGGATTCCGAGCGACGTGGCTCGATCTCAGGCGTTCATCTGAAGATCTTGCACGGATCTCGTTGTACAAGACGGTGTGGTTCTCGAGAAAACGCTATCTTGTCGTTTTGTAGTCATGGTTCAATCTGAGCCGTCTGATCAAGATCTTGCACGATTGTTGAGGAGAAAGTTTTTTTTCTCCAATATGCAGTTCGGATCGCCAGTGGCTCGGATCGAGATTCCGAGCGACGTGAGGCGATTTGGACCGTTCATCACGAGATCTGGCACGAATCTTCATGCGAAAGACGGCGTGGATCACGAGAAAACACTATCTTTTCGTTTTGTGGTCGTGGTCCAATCTGGGCCATCTGATCAAGATCTTGCACGAATTTTGTGGAGAAAGTTGTTTTTCTCCAATACACAGCTCGGATCGCCAGTCGCTCGGATTTGGATTCCGAAGGACGTGGCTCGATCCGAGGTGTCCCTCGATGGCTCGGGAGAGTGCCTCGGCAGCTCGGAGCTAGAGAAATTGCCGAGCAGTGTGGCCAGTCTGAATCGTCGCCACCCCTATGAACCGTCGCCCCTATTCTCTACTTAGTCGTTTAGCCTTCTTTAACGGGCTTGAGGGGGGCCCAAGAGTCGCGACTCTACGTTACGAAGCCCAAGAGTCACTTCTTTTACTATAAGTTTTCACCCCCCCCCTCCCCCATTCTTTCACTTTTACTTTTACTTTTGTTAGCAGTGTTTTTGCTCTCGAGCGACGCTACTAGCTTTCGCGGAAAGGCGAGTTTGAACTCCGGCGATCTTTTCCGACCATACACGTCACTTCAAGGTTAGTCTTTTCCCCTTCTTTTTGAGAATGTCTAGAATTTCTTCTGGGGACGAGACCTCCACCTCGGACCAAGACACCGGCCGAGCGGTAGTGGTTAAGCCGAGGAAGGGGAAGGAAGTGGTTGATCCGGTTGGGGTGTCGAAGATAGTTGAGACTCCGAGGGCTGCAGGAGAGCTGGGTCAGCTGACGTCCACGTTGTCGAGTGTCGGCGGAGTGAGGAGTTACCCCAAGGACATTTTAAAGAAAGTGGTGCGTGGGATGGCTCCAGTATATGAGGAGAATAATCCGAGGGATCCTTCCGAGGTGGATGAGATCCCTTCAATCATGACCGAGGAAGATCTGCACCGGATCAGGAAGGGATTTCGAATCCCGAAGGAATACGCGCTACTACTCCCCAGCCCCGGGTTCCGAGTGTGTACAGGGACGTCGGCAGACACATGCGTCTTCCCGTACGACGCACTCAACGCCGGTCTTCGGCTACCACTGCATCCCTTCGTGGTCGAGGTGCTGCAGTGGCCATCGAGACGAAGCTCGCCGAGGCGCTGAGGCACTCTGCAGCCGAGACTGCCAAGGTCGAGGCGTTGGAGAAGGAGAGGGTTCGCCTCGAGGAGGAGCTCACGAAGGCCTTAAAGGCATCCGAGGAGGCACTGAAGGGCCAAGCGCTGTAAGTGGCGGAGGCAGAGAAGGCGGTTCGGGACGAGGCAGAATCCCACATGATAATGAACATGGAGGAGGCCTACGCCTGAGCACTGAAGCACGTGGCCGCCCGCGTCCCCAGCTTCGACGGTTCATCGTATTACTTTTACAACCCCATAGAAGGCGAGGAGCATATCCCTCTGGCAGAGGCCGAACCCGAATTAGAGGGTGATGAGACCGAGGGGGACGGTGAGGACGAGGCGAACCTTGACGGAGCACTCGTCACTTTGCCGATCGAGGATGCTTCGGAGCAGCACCGCGAGGTGGACCCTGACTCAGTCGTCCTTTCTTTTGTTTGTTGTTGTTTTTTTTTGTTGTAATGCCCAACGGCGGACTGGCCAATGCTCTCATGTAATTTTCTTTTGAACTTTAATGAAATGACCAACTTTTTGAGATTTGGCTAAGTGTTGAGATTTTGATCTTGATTTGAATTTGCCCTTCTGCTCTTTGTGTCGAGGACTCAAGTATTGTGAACACCTTGCTTATTGAAAATTTCGCTAAGTGTTGAAAACACCTTTTCCTCTTTGTGTTCTCTTGCTAAGTGCTCCCGATGTTCAGAGTTGACATGTTTTTGCTTTTCAGGTCACCGAGTTGAGTTCAACAGCTAAAGTCTCTCGTCTTCGAGCTGACTTAAAGGCGATGAAGTTGGCCCTCTCTCACAATTGAGAGTGTTTTCTCAAGAGCGAGTTGGACTTGGAGCGCCTCAAGCTAAAGCTGTCGAAGCGTCTCTCCGAGATGAAGCAACTAAAGAAGGTGCTGTCTGATGCTACCGCGGAAAGAGGTGAACTATTGGCTGAAATCCGCCACTTGCGGATAGTAGAAGTAGAGCTTTTGGCAGAGGAAGAAGAATTAGCAGCGGTGGTGGACAAGTTGATGGCCGAGCGCGATGAGTTGAAGGCGGAGGTCGACGAGTTGAAGAGGGTTACAGTCGATAGGAGCATCGAGGTTACTCATCTCCGTCGAATTATTGCCGAAAGCTCCGGTGCCGAAGGCTCCGCTCAGCTTCCTCGCATCAAGATAGCCGTGAAAGACGACTCTCTGAAGCAACGATTCATCGAGCTAGAGGGAGAGGTTGCTCGCCTAAAACCCTAATCTGAGCGGGTCAATGTTAGGAGTCCGTTGTGTACTCGTGAAGAAAGCGATAGGGGAATTTTCTTTTACGAGCTTACGACTCGATCGCCAGTTGTTCGTCGAAGCCCTGCTGATGCACAAAGTGGGGTGGCTGCTTCGTCGAGCGAAGCCTCAGCCGGCGCAACACTGAGAGACACTACTAAGCTTGCTGGCTTGGGGACCTCAACGAGTGCGGGATCGCAACGACAAGGTGTGCGCCGTCCCCGCTTGTCTCTTAAGAGGAACATCCCCCTTCCTAAGAGTCGTTGAAGTAGTCTTGTAATTTTAGCTTTTCGAACTTTGTAACTCGTCGTAGGTAAAAGTAGCTGGTTTTGTAACTTGAGTTTCTTTGAACTTTAAACTTTTATAGAAGTGAAAGCTTGTTTTACTCCTTTGCGTTTGTGTGTTGGCGTGTTCAGTTAATCCTCTATGGTTGTAAGAGTGTTTTTGAAGGACGGACCATTTCTAGCTTGCTTAAGAGCGAGGAGTAGAAGTGAGGTCTTGCCAAACTTTTGAACTCCGAGAGATGTGGCTTTATCTGAGGTGTCCATCTGAAGATCTTGCACGAATCTCGATGTAAAAAATGGTGTGGATCACGAGAAAACGCTATCTTGTCATTTTTTGGTCGTGGTCCAATCTGTGCCACCTGATCGAGATCTAGCACGGATTTTGGGGATAAAGTTGTTTTTCTCCATTATGCAGCTCGGATCGCCAGTCGCTCGGATTTGGATTCCGAGGGACATGGCACGATCTGAACCGTCCATCTGAAGATCTTGCACGGATCTCGATGTAAAAGACGGTGTGGATTACGAGAAAATGCTATCTTGTCATTTTGTGGTCGTGGTCCAATCTGTGCCGTCTGATCGAGATCTTACACGAATTTTGGGGAGAAAGTTGTTTTTCTCCAATACGCAGCTCGAAATGCAAGTCGCTCGGGAATGTATGCTTGAATATCTTCATCAGTTATCCAGTCAAGTGAATCAATGGGGCATTCATTCAATCACTCCTCCAAGTATTCTTCTCTCATGTCTAGTATAGTTGTAGAAATTTCGTCAGTTATCCAGCCCAGTGCTCTGGATTTCGAACGCGTCGTTCGAGTAAATTTCAATGGTTGTGGGAGCAGTTTCGAATGGTGAACCACTTCTTGCCCGCTTAAGAGCGAGCTTGCGAAGCGGAATCGAGCCAAGTTTTGGACTCTGGACACGTCGTTCGAGTATGTTTCAACGGTTGTGGGAGTAGTTCCGAATGGCGAACCACTTCTAGCCCGCTTAAGAGCGAGCTTGCGAAGCGGAATCGAGCCAAGTTTTGGACTCCGAACACATCGTTCGAGTAAGCTTCAACGGTTGTGGGAGCAGTTCCGAATGGCGAACCACTTCTAGCCCGCTTAAAAGCGAGCTTGCGAAGCGGAACGAGCCAAGTTTTGGACTCCAAACACGTCGTTCGAGTAAATTTCAACGGTTGTGGGAGCAGTTCCGAATGGCGAACCACTTCTAGCTCACTTAAGAGCGAGCTTGCGAAGCGGAATCGAGCCAAGTTTTTAGACTCCGAACATGTCGTTCGAGTAAATTTCAACGGTTGTGGGAGCAGTTCCGAATGGCGAACCACTTCTAGCTCGCTTAAGAGCGAGCTTGCAAAGCAGAATCGAGTCAAGTTTTGGACTCCGAACACGTCGTTCTGTAAAAGCAATTAAAGGTCTTAAACAGAGAGATAAAATAATCACAAGAGAATCATCAGGAGAAAGAAGTTCTTTATTGATAACTGCTAATCGGCTGCTTCTAAGTTGCAAGCCGTTATTACAGTGGGAAAATAAAGAAGCAAGTAAAAAAACAAAAAGATAGGAACGACTCGACATTTGATCGTACTCGGAGAGGCGTTTAAACACCCTCTTGGTACTTCAGTAAATGGTCGGCATTCCAAGTTCTTAGTATCTCTCTTCCTTCGAGGTCTTCAAGACGATATGCTCATGGCCGGACTACCTTAGAAACCTTATACGGTCCTTCCCAATTCGGAGCTAGCTTACTCTTTTGGCTGGGGAATGAGATAGCTAGCTTTCTGAGGACTAAGTCCCCTTCCTTGAGATCGGTGGGATGGACTCTTTTGTTGTAGGCCTGCTCGATTCTCCTCCGATAATTTTGCTGGCGAATTGAAGCTTTTTCACAGAGCTCATCAATATGGTCCAAATTCGCTCGGAGCTCTCTGGCGTTCTGCTCTTCATCATAGGCAATAAGGCGAGGGGATGACAAACCAACTTCCAAGGGGATTACGGCCTCGGACCCATAGGTGAGGTTGAAGGGTGACTCTCCTGTGGGGGTCCGTTTCGTAGTGCAGTAGTTCCACAGTATGTTAGGAAGTTGTTCCGCCCATAAGCCTTTGGCCAATTTATCTAGTCTCTTCTTGATGCCGGAGAGGATCTGCCTATTGGCGTTTTCTACTTGACCATTGGACTGAGGATGGGAGACGGAGGAGAAGCATTACTGAATGCTGAGGTCTTCACATAAAGAACGGAAGGCTGCCCCTGTAAACTGTGTTCCATTATCCGTTATTAGGACTCGAGGCACACCGAACCTACAGATTACATATTTCCAGAAGAATTGCAGCACTTTGTTCTCAGTAATAGCAGCTAGTGGTTCGGCCTCAATCCACTTAGAGAAATAGTCGATCGCTACGACTAGGAACTTGAGCTGGCCAGGAGCTGGTGGGAATGGACATAGCAAGTCCATCCCCCACACTGCAAAGGGAATTGGACTCGAGAGAGATGTGAGTTGTGCTTGGGGTAGTATGTTGGAGAACTGCTGACAAGGGCTGCATTGCCAGACATGTTGCTCGGCACCTCGAAGTAGGGTAGGCCAGAAGTACCCGTAGTTCAAAACTTTCCTGGCGAGGGACCTTGACCCTGAATGGGCTCCACCTATACATTCGTGGAGTTCTTGCAAGGCATACAAGGCTTCTTCTGGGGAGAGACATCTCAGGTAGGGTCTGCCTTCTACTTGGGTATAAGAGCGTTTGTACAAGACCCCTTCAACAAGGGTGTACTGCTCCGCTCTCGTTCGGATTTGACGGGCTTCTTTAGGATCTTAGGAAAGGGTCCCATCCCTGAGGAACTCTATCAGAGACTTCATCCAGTTGTCCCGGAGTTGGATGGGCAGCGACTCCATCGAGTCGGGGGCTTCCTCTTCTATGCTAGGCCTTAGGAGTACTTCGATTTGGACGGTCTGCTCGAGACCCTGGAGGGAGGAGGAGGCCAATTTTGAGAGGGCATCTGCTTGGGAGTTTTCTTTTGTAGGGATCCGTTGGATTTGTGCCTCTTCGAACGAAGCCATGAGACTTTGGACCTTGGCTAGGTACTTAACCATTCGATCGTCTCACGCCTCGTAGTCTCCTAAGACTTGATTAACCACCAGCTGTGAATCACTGAATATTCGGACGCGTTGCGCCCCTACCTTGCGAGCCATACCCAGGCCTGCTATTAGGGCTTCATACTCAGCCTCGTTGTTGGAAGCTTTAAAGTTGATGCAGAGGGAGTATTGGAGAACGAAGTCGTCTGGGCCTACCAGAATGACTCCGGCTCTGCTCCCTTCGGCGCAAGAAGACCCGTCTACATATACTGTCCACATGCGTGGCCCATTTGTGGTTTGACTCACTTCCGGGATGGTGCTTTCTACTATAAATTCAGTTAAGTCTTGAGCCTTGATTGCAGTCCGAGGCTAATAGGATATGTCATGTTGACTAAGCTCGATCGACCACTTCATCAGACGCCCGGAGGTCTCGGGCTTGTGCAGGACTTGCTTGAGCGGCTGGTCGGTAAGGACGACCACCGAGTGAGATTGAAAATAGGGGCGGAGCTTCCTGGTTGCCATAACCAAGGCGTATGCTATTTTTTCCAACCTCGGATAGCGGAGGTCAGCGTCTCTAAGGACCTTGCTCACATAATAGATAGGCTTCTGAGCCTTGTCTTCTTCCATCACTGGGACAGCACTGAGGGTTTGCTCGGAGGCAGCAAGGTAGAGGTAGAGTGTTTTCCCGGGAATAGGCTTGCTGAGGAGTAGGGGGTTGACCAGATAGGCTTTCAGTTGGTCGAACGATTCTTGCTGCTGTTGGCCCCACTCTAAGCCCTTAGCCCCCCCGAGGGCTTTGAAAAAAGGAAGACACTTCTCTCCTGACTTAGACAGGAAGCGCCCTATGGTTGCGAGGCATCCTATAAGCTTTTGAACTTCTTTCACACTTGTAGGAGGAGCCATATCCAGTATGGCTTTGATCTTCTCGGGGTTGGCTTCGATCCCCCTTTGACTGACCATGAAGTCCAGGAACTTACCAGAAGAGATCCTGAATGCACACTTGTTCGGGTTTAGTCTCATATTAAGCTTCCTCAACACGTCGAAGGCTTCTTGTAGGTCGGCGACATGGTCGGACCCATGGAAACTTTTGACCTGCATATCATCAACGTACACTTCCATGTTTCGGCAAATCTGATTCTGGAAGACCTTATTGACGAGGCGCTGGTAGGTGGCACCGGCATTTTTTAGCCCGAAGGGCATCACTCGGTAGTAATAGAGGCCTTGATCTGTGACGAAAGACGTCTTCGAGAAATCCGGGGGGAACATTCTGATTTGGTTGTATCCGGAGAAGGCATCCATGAAGCTCAACAGCTCATGACCCGAAGTAGCGTCGATTAAGGTATCTATACTGGGGAGAGGGAAAGGATCTTTAGGGCATTCCTTGTTCAAATCCGTGAAGTCAATGCAAATCCTCCAACTTCCATTGGCCTTCTTGACCATAACAATATTAGAGAGCCATTCGGGATAGTTGACTTCTTGTATGAATCGGGCTTTGAGGAGCTTGTCCACTTCTTCCTTTATAGCTTGCTGGCATTCAGGGGCAAATTTGTGCCTCTTCTGCAGGACCGGTTTGGACCCCGGAGCAACACTTAGGTGGTGGATGAGGAGGTCCTCAGAATTCCTTGGCATGTCTGCAGCGGTCCAGGCGAAGAGGTCAAGGTTCTTCTTGATGCAAAGAACTATGTCGGAACAGAGGGCAGAAGGGAGGGTCTTGCTGATGAAGAATTTACGGTTCGGATCTTGCTCGAAAAAGAGCACTCCCTCCAGCTCGTCTACCGGTTCTGACATAGGCTGGGTGCTCCCTTGGGGAATTTCGAGGGTCTCGAGAAAAAGGACAGGTCCCTCGGTCGAGGTCATGTAACACTTGCGGGCCATCTCTTGACTTCCCCTCACTTTCCCTCACTTCCCCCACACCTGCTTTGGTTGGGAACTTTATTTTGAGATGATAAGCCGAGGGTACAGCTTCTAAAGCAGCTAGGCCAGGTCGGCCTAAGATCACATTGTAAGCGGCTGGAATGTCGACAACCATGAAATCCATCGGCTTCGTTCGGGTAGTAGGAGTTTTTTCAGCGGTTACGTCGAGGGTTATCACCCCTTCGATAGTCACTGGCACTCCCGTGAACCCATGGAGCGTATAGCCGGCGGGCTTGAGCCTGTCCCGTAATAATTTAAGTCTTCGGAAGGCCGCCAGGAAGAGGATGTTGACAGAACTGCCGTTATCCACCAGAATCCTCTCCACTTTGAAGTTAGCCATGTGGAGGTTAATTACTAGTGCATCACAATGGGGGGTTCGGACACCCTCTAGATCTTCATCCGAGAAAGTAACCGGTACTCCGAGACCTTTAGGAAGGGGTATGCTGTGCACCGAGTTGACCTCCCTGATGAAAGCCTTTCGAGAAGAGTTGGAGGTTCCTCCCATTGGGCCTCCATGGATGAGGTGCAAGATGCGTTCTTCTTCAAACTCGGGCGTCTCGTTGCGCCTCTCGGGATGCTTGTTATCCCCCCCAGGGGGAGGAGGAGGATCGACCCAGTCCTTTCTTAAAAACTTGGACAGCTGCCCTCTCTGAATGAGGGCCTTGATTTCATTCTTCAGAGCCCGGCAGTCATTAGTGTCATGGCCATGGTCTCGATGATATTGGCACCACTTCTCCTTATCCCTCTTTTTCCCGGGGGTATTCATCTTCGGGGTAGGAGGCAGGACTCCTTCTTTCTCAACCTCCATCAGAATAGTTGAAACATTGGTGTTGAGAGGGGTAAACTTTTCAAATCTAGGAGGCGGGCGGCGCTGACCCCCGTTGTCCTTCTGGAGCTTCTTAGCTCCCTCATCTTCGGCTGCCTTTCTCTTGCTTCCTGAGAAAGACCCCTCGAATGTGGGGCGAGGTTCAGCTTCCTCAGCCCGGATGTACTTGTCGCTTCTGAGAAGAAGGTCAGAGAAGTCTCGCAGAGGCTTTTTGGCTAGGGAGGAACGGAGGCTCGAATTGAGGACATTGAACTGGAAGGCGGCTGTAGTGACCGATTGGTCGAGGGAGGCAATGGACCTAGCTTCCATGGTAAACCGCTTGACAAAATCTCTTAGTTTCTCACCCTTCTTCTGATTGAGGAAGAGTAGTGAAATACTAGTCTTCTCAGTTCGGCGGCTGCTCACAAAGTGGGTGATGAAGAGGGTTTCAAATTGTTCAAAGGAGAAGATGGAGGATGGGGCGAGGCGAGAGTACCATTCCTGAGCTGGACCTTTGAGAGTAGCTGGGAAGGTCTTGCATAGTAGAGCATCAGAAGCCTGGTGGATCATCATGAGAGTTTTGAAACTCTCGATGTGATCCACGGGGTCTGACTCCCCTGTATATGTCTCGAACTGTGGTGACTTGAAGTTTGCTGGGACGGGAGCCTCCATGATGGTTCGGGAGAACGGAGGTTTGCTTGGGTGGAGGGTCCTCCCTCTTAGCTCCTCTTTCCTGTTTAACTGATCGAGGCGTCTTTCCATCTCGTGGAGATGACGGTAGACAGCATCATCCCTTCGACAGTACCCTAGCGAGCCTCTGGACTCCTCTTCGTACGAAGGGGAGTGTGGAGTTCGGTGATGCTAGCTAGGAGAATGGTGAGGACTGGCGATGTGATGGCGGTGGCTCGGATTTTGAGGAGGAGTTAGGGACCGATGGCGAGGACTCTGGACTGGAGGAGGAGTGGGGACCCTCTGAACATTATTGTTGTTGTTTGGTCAGAGATTGAGGGCCTACAAGATTGTAGCCTGGAACTCTTCGAATTCGGCTCGGGTGATAGGTCCGTTCTAGTCCCTCTGGGGCTTCCAACCAGCGGGAGAATGGTGTCTTCTTCGACGGTATTTAGGGAACTCCCTCTGCCTCCTATGAAGAGGGGACCTCCTGTGGTCGCAGCGACGAGGAGATCGCTCATTTGGACGTTCTGAGCAGGTGGCTCCCTCATGGGCCCGCCTTTCATCCAAACGGCGGCGAAGGTCCTCTCTTTCTGTCGGTTGATGAGGATGTTGCGGAGGTCTTCGGAAGGCCGAGGGTTATGAGATGCCATTGAGTCAGTTGAAGGGTTATGTATGGAGATGTGGTCACGGTAAAGGGGTTGCTTCTGAGGGTGAGGACGAGAGGTCCCTATACAAGCATTCTGGGGCCTGGGTGGAGCCTGTTGGTGTTGAAGATTTTGAGGAGGAGGCTGCGACTGCTGCAGAGGCTGATCAGGCTGAGGAGGGAGTTATCCCTGCTGCTGGACGGTTTGGAGGGGAGCCTCCTGTTGTGGTTGAGGAGGAGTGGGTCCACGGTTGGACCCTCTAGATCTCAGTTTCCTTGGAGGCATGGCTGGAGGTGATTTTAACCGATGGAAGAGGATAGATTGCTATTCGTGTTTCCCACAGACGGAGCCAATCTGTTGCCGCTGAAATCGGTGTGGGGACAAACAGATAGATTTGTGGATTTTTGGGATGTTGAATAGTCAAACCTGAGCAACTTTCTGCCGGAGTTTGATCGTGATCTCCCGCCGTTGACCTTCAAAAAGTACGAAACACCGGGGTTGATCCCGGCGATGCACCCTCCGACACTCTTGTTAGTAATCAGAAAGATTATGAAAGAGTTTTGATTGGCAAAAGATTGATTACCTGGTAATAGTGGGGGATGGTGGGTATTTATAGCCGCCTTAGGGACCAGTTTTGGGATAAGATCAAATCCCTACTTCCCAGTGAATGGATAGAAGCGATCAGGGCCGTTGATTAAGGTTAATCATAAACCTTAATTCTATCCGGCTGGACCGGGTTTCTTGCGGGTTGGAACCCGCACCCAGTTGAGGTGGATCCGTTCATGGGTTGTTGGGCCTTTGAAAAACAGGCCCAGTTCCCATCTCGGACCCGTTTGTAGGCGAAATTACCATTTTACCCATGATCTTTGAGATTCGCACCTGATTTGGACGGTTCCGACTTAACCCCATTTTTAGCCATATCAACTAGTTTACATTATATCATGATATTTATTTCATATTTAGGTATTTCATTTATCGTGTTATTTATTGTGAATTAAATTAACATAAGAAAGTCCTTAGAATAATAAGTTCAATGCAATGGGATATCAAGTGTATGACTTGATTGTGAGATCTTATTAGCTGAAATCAGAACACTGTTCTTAAATATTCCTAATCAAGTATTATTGTGAATTAGGATAACGATAATACATAGAGACTAGTGTGTGCATAGACTGATGACCATTCTCACGGGTCATGGATATGAGATATTAAGTCTTCACATGGGTACATACTAGAACAATAATGTATTGAACTGATCCACCATAAGAATGCTGCATGAATAGTTACGTGGGTGTCATAAGCGATTCTCATAGTGACCATGGTGTATATAGTCTTTTGGCTTGAAGTTACTACGGCTCCCTACATAAAAAAGTTATATATTTTAATGCCGTCAAACGTTGCCTGTATAAGGTAATTATAAAGTCGATTATTGGATATACAACAAATCATGCGGAGAAATGTGAGTAACTTAGATAGGATTTGTCTCTCTTACATAACATGAGTGATATCTACGGGGCACTTGATTGAGTGAGACTGTAAAATGCATGACTGTGCTCAAATGAGTCATTATGAGACATTGAGCTCATTTGTTTTAGTTAGTCTACTCGGACATCAAGAAACCAAAGATTGAACTGTATAAGGGTGACACGCTCTATGCCTTGTGGACAATTAAGATAGGTAACATTGATCACAGATAGGTTATGTCAAATTACTGACATTCCTGTTACTTGAGTAGCAGTGATGTATTGCTAGATAATGCTCACTATTTTTAATACTAGAATATGATTTTAGTATTACTGTCAATATAATAGGAACCTACAGGGTTACACACTTAGAATGAATCGAAATTGGGATTTAAATTCATAAAATAAATTTAATTGGGGATGTAAGACTTGGACTCCTGACAATGATTGAAAATTTAATTATATTAAATGGGTCGACTAAAGTTCAAAGGCCCACACACGAATCTGACCCAGGTCAAATTGTGAGCCCAACAGCCTCATTAATCTTTTAGGGTTGATTTTCTGCACTTATATATATGATATGTGTCTGTTGAAAAGACACATGATGTAACACCCCGAATTCTAAATAACACCGAATTCGAGATTTCATAGGATCTTTACTTCACTTCGTGCAATTTTACAAAGAATTAAAACTTTTCAACATACATCAGAGTTCATTTACGTTTTTGATTTACACAGCGGAAGAATAAAAGATTACAACATTGAAAACAAATATAACTTATATAACTTCATCAAATAAATCATCGATTTCATCATAACATCTTCATAGCTAAGTCCATTACCTGCATATCAAGCTGTGGGCACGTCAGTCACTTACAATTGACGAAAATGTTATACTCGGCTATCCTCTCTATGCCATACATATAACGATCTCATTACTTTAACAAAATCACATAAATTGAATGAAGAAATAAAGTGTTAAATTTGTGACTACGCTAAACATGTAGGTGTATGCCATGCCTTAATACCTAATGCACACATTTTATACTAGGATGACACTAATGCACACTTGTTCGGATTCTATGCATCCCATACTATATAGGTCCAAAGGCAAGCGCCTACGTACTCCACAATAAAGGGTTCAATCCCTCGCCATGACAACATCCCAGTAATAAGACAAAGTTGAGATATTCCACGAGTACGGATCTCAGCCCCGGAGAATCGCCGCAGCCAATCCCCCGCCCGACTGTTATACAGACTCCTCATTGTGCGAACCTCCCGCAAGTGCCCCTCTAGCTCCGTTATACGCATATACATGGAGTACGAAAAAACTATCCGCCCGACTACGCATAGTCCCGGATTTCAAATAAAACTCATCTCCCACAGAGCAACCTCAGTCCGCTGACTGGGTCTATAGTCCCGGTGAATCACCGCAGCCAACCCACCACCCGACTATATAGAGTGCTCTACTTACGTTTGCCTAGGTCTTACTACAACTTCACTTAAGTGCCTAATTCTTAAGTTCAAGAAATCAATGAGTAATCATTCCTAGAATTAGTTTTCCTTCCTACCGGACTTGTTCACAAAATACAAGATCGCTCCACGACAATATCTCAAAAATTATATCTCAAATCTTTTCTTTCAATAGGGTAACCGAGGTCTTACTAACTCTTAAATCATAATTTTTCATGTACAAGAATCATGAGTATTCACACCCTTCAATAAACATGCCTTAAACTTAATTATTTTCATATCCTCTAACTTATTCATAACTTAATCAATGTCTCATTTTTGCATTACTCATGATACATTCATTCACAAAAGAAACCATGGGTATTCATACCCTTTATCATATCTAAAACTTAATAATTCTTATCTTATTCCACAACTTAATCATTGTCTATTCATGATTTATTTATTCTCAAATCTTAATTCATTCAAATCTTTAAGGGCAACAATTTTATTCACAAACATAAATTCACTGCTTGAAATCTCATTAGCAATTGGAACTTATTTCAACTATCTCAAAATATTTCTTGAAAAAAAAATATCTTTCCAAGATAAATCGATTCACTTAAAAAATTCATCTTTCAATATTCAAACTTTTGTATACATTAATTTGAAATCCTTAACTCATTTTTATTTCAATTTTACTTTTAATCTCTAAAAATATACAAGAATAATTTTAGAACCATATCTAATCATTTCTATGTGATTATATAAGAATAATAACATTTTAATCTAACCCAATTCGAAATATTCCAAAAATGTATTGAAATCCTCAAAAAATAAAAGTTGGCCTCGGGTAATTTAAACAAAAAATAAAAATGTGTCAACAAATTTTGAACTCACGATCTCTTATAAATAGTAATGCTTTGTGGTGTACTAGCTAGCCATATATTACATGTGTGATTATTGATATCAAAAGATATTGTTTTGCGTTTGTTCAACTTTCTGTCATTCTATCATTTTTCATAAAACTCTTTTTTTTCATTTAGTCTAATCCTTCATTAGATTATAATTAGTGCATCTAAATTAGATTTTATTTCTAATAGTAGCTTATGATCATAAAATTCATATTTTTGACAAACTTTTATCCTCTCTTTATAAAACAAGAAATTTTGTTTCTTCCAATTAATAAAATATAAAAACAGTTAATTGTTGTCTCTTTCAATCAATAAAAAAAATCTTTTGTTTACCAGTTTAACTGCACAAAAAAAATGCTTTCTTCAAACTACAAAAAGGGACCAATCATATAAAAATAATATACATAATAGTATGCTTCATGACAATAACTTAATTTGTTATTCATTATTTCTTATTCATTAATCAACATGACCCCAGAGCATAAACTAAAACAATATTTTTTCAACAAATTCCCATACAAAAAATACACTTTTAACATGCATAAAGTTTTACAAGCATTCTAACATCATCCATGGTATTAGCTCTTTAGTCAAAAATTCCTATTATTTGCTTAATCACAACAAGATTATTCTCATTCATAGTATAATACACTAGCATGAATTTTATCTCTATCTTTTTCATCAACATTATCTTATATTACTCATTTATCATTAGCATGCATATCCTACATTAGAAAATAATGAAATCACCCACCTCAATTGAAGTATGAAAACCACTAATGGAAGAGACTTCTTCTAGCTCCTAGCTCCACAAGCACTTCCTCTCCTAGCAATAGCTTCTCCTCCTAGCAAGCTCTCCTAGTAAGAATTTCCTCCAAGCAATAGAACTCTCTTACTCTCTATCTTTTCCTTCTTTCTTTTGATTTTGTTATTGTTTTGGTGTGAAAAATGAGAAGGAGGAAGGTGCTATTTATAGGATTTTGTTAGGGTCTAAAGTGCAAAATTACACACCTAATAAATCACTCAATTTAATTTTTCAACCCTTCATTTTCTTAACTCACAAAACCTCCAACCTTTCACATTTCTAACTCCTTTTTCACCTCTTCATAACCCCAACTCCCAACTCTTCATGTTTCCACCTCTTCAAAAACCTAACCCCCACCTCTTCATGACAAAACAAGCGAACTCCCACCCCTTCATCTTAGACGTGCACGTGTTGTGCACTAGTGCACACACATACACAAAATAAATACAACTTCTATAGTTTAAAAATGTATATTAAAAGTTGTAACATGTCATGTAGTAGTCCATGCACAACTTAAAAATAGAATTTTATTAATGGGCTTGTCCCATGGGCTTTTATTTTAATTAACTAACTTAATTATTCTAGTGGGCTCTCCTTTTAATTAGTCTAATAGGCTAGGATTTAATCTTTAGGTCCATGGGTTAAAAGAAAGCTAATATAAAAACTTATGCATGCTAAAATAAGAAATGGGAGTAAGAAAATAGAGATGGAAAATTAGCACGTGCATCATACGTGCAAAAATCAAAAAATGCATTATAATCAAAATAAGGGAAAATAAATTTTCATTTTATAAAACGAGTTCGAACACGTAAAATAAATAATCAATACACATAGAAATATCACACTTAGTGATGGAAAAATATGTAATTGATACGTGCATTGAAAACACATAAAAAAACACGTAAAATACAGAAATTGAAATATTATATTTTTGTTGACTCAAAGTAGGATAAAAATCAATATAGAAAATAAATAAAAAGTCGGTAGTCAAAATGCGTAGTGAAAACACGTTAGAAAATACACGTGCGTAATACAAAAGGGCAAAATTGTTATTTCCAATTTTGCGGGGTGTTACACGTGAAAAATGCTAGCCGTCACAGAAAGTGAGAGAGAGAAATCACAAGGAACATTGATGAGTGTAATTTATATATACTTTTATTACTCATTTTACGTATAAAAATTGTGAGTTTCGTGTTTATTTATTTGAATTTCATCTTATTTCTACTCAATTTTATTTATTTGTTTGTTTTTGAAGGAATGAGATGGATGTTATGATTATGGACTCAAATACACGAAGTTATGGAGCTAGGATTTGGAGAATAAAGCAAGACAAAAATGCAGCAAGAATAGCACCTTGATCTTGTTCGGCTATTTTGAACTTAAAGATGGAAGAATCTGAATTTGATCTCTAAATGATAGTTGTCGGTCATCAAGTTTTCTTCGAAACGAGTACTCGTGTGTTACAAACGAAGTTCTGTAGCTCTGGAAAAATCAATTTTTCTACAGACTACGTGTAGAAAATAGCAAGTGGACAGTCGACCGCACACTCGACCGATGTTGCGGTCGACCGCGCAGTCGACCATCCCTCTCTCTATCCAGAATCTGGAAACATGAAGGCCGTGACGGTCGACTTTCCAAAGTTGCAGTCGACCGCGTCGGCGCTGATGTTATATTTTGAATGCGGGTTTCGGGTCCGATGGGCTGTATTTTAATCTCTTTTTAAGGTTTCTTTGGGGGGCTATATATATATATATATATATATATATATATATATATGCGAATGTGAACTCTAAAAGAGGATCTTGAACGCTAGAGAGATTAACAGAAGATCTTGAAAAGAAAGATATTGAAGAAGAAGGATCTTGACGGCTTCAAGCAACAACAACAATGAAATGAGTTCTTTCTTCTCTTCTCCTTTTCATAATGCAATCAAATACCATGTTTGTTAGTTGCAAAATCATTATGAACTAAATTTATTTTTCTAGGGCTTTGATGTAGCTTAATTTTGAGAACACAATTTTAATTCCATATTATTTTTCTATTTTTCCATGGTTGTGTGTTTGATTTTTGTGTTTAATGCTTATAATTATTTGGCCAACTTTTGTATGATTTATTGGATCATGGAGAGACCGAGAAGTAATTTGTAATTTAGAATTATAAAATTAAACATCATTGATTGAGCAAAATTAGAGATGATTTACCGCGATTGATGTGACTATAAAAAAATTCGTAGAACTTAATGAGTCTTCAATTAATTAAATTTGAATAGTGATATGACAAACTGTTAGTTGGAGATATTTTTTGTGTTGTTCGAGAGAAAGCATTGAATAATTTGGGAATTTTGGTCTATAACTTGTAAAAATAATCTTTTTATTCACATGGATTTATAAATTATGTATGATTAACTAGGTGAAGTCAAAAGCCCTAGAATTAATTTTGCAATCAATAAACAACAAAATTTCAGATTCTGCTCCTTTTAATTTATTTAGTTAGTTTTTTAGATTAATTTAACTTAGTTGTTTTCTTTATTGAATTTCAAATTTCCGAATAGTAGTTAATCTAGTAATTTCGGTACTCGGTAAAATAATTAGTCCTTGTGGGTTCGACACTCTTTTCACTTATCTATACTACTTGTTGCGATTTTGTACACTTGCAAATAAATTCACACCAAATATCCCCTTCTCGCAGCTAGCACCGCCGTCTGAGGGAGAGCCATTTTTCGTTCTGTTCTTGTGGATAGCGTACAGGCACCGTAATATTGCAGTGATGTGATCGGCATACGGTGGAGACAGCAGATCCATTTTTAATGTATAACTCCTAAACACGACTTATGGTTTTCACATGGATCCATGGTTAGGTTTTGATTTTTTTTTTTGTAATTTTTCGGCTATGTATTTAATATGTGATTGCCCTCGAAACCTAATAGTTTAGACATGTCATCTTCAACTTAACTGTCCCCTAAGCTACTACTTCACAAATCTCTCCAGTCTCCGTTCTCACACCATGTCTTGTGGTAGACTTATAAGTAGAAAACAACTCCCTCTCGAAGCAAATATGAGAAGAACTCCATGAGTCAAGAAACCAACTAGAATCTACTTCTAAAAAAATTGAAACAAGAAGAAAAATTCACCTGAATCAGTAGCACTGACCGCATTTGTGGTAGGATTCCCATCCTTGACGCTTTTCTGATTCTGCAATTTTCAACGATCTTTCTTGATATGCCCAGACCTCTTGCAATATCGACAACAAATCGAATCTTTTTGCATAGCACTTCCACCTGAAGAACCATCCACGGCTAGACAACTTGGAGTAAACAATGATTTCTGAGTCTCCTTCCTCAACTGATTTTCCTTCAATGCTTTGATTACACCATCTACCGTAATACTTTTTTTGACATATAAACTGTGTAGTATGGCAGTGATCAAATCCTCGTTCGAATCCAGCAGTGAATATATTAAATTGAAAGCTTTATCTTCCTCATTCACATCCGTGTTGATCACCTTGAGTTCCGATAGAATCTTGTTGAACTCTATGATGTGGTCTTGGAGATCGGTACCATCCTTCATTGACAAATGGAATAACTTCCTCTTCCAATACACCTAATTCAATAATGACGAAACAGAATAGTCAGCTATGAGTTTTTCCCACAAACTCGTCGTGCCAGTTTCTTCAATAAACTTGCACTTGACCTCATCCTCTAATGATAGTCAGATTAGACTTACAACTCTTTCACAAATATCCTCCTTCATATCAGATAGCTTCTCGTTCTTCTTAACGGCTAACTACAGAAGTTTTTGAACTAGGACATCATATATGTCTACCTTCCAAAGATTGAAGTTGCTTTCCATTGAACTAGTTGATCTTCAAAAGACTGTGACATGTCATCTTAACCAAGGGACTCGGCAACCTGAAGCTTTGATACCACTTTATTGGGATGGGTGTCTACAAACACTCCAGTGGCGTAGCGGAACTAAATACAGCAATGAGGAAGTCGAAGTAGATGCAACAAATCAATTGAACACCCAAGCAAATAGATCCTCCAATTCAACACAAACACAACGAGGATTTGTCCCAGTTAACTTTCACGTAATCCGGAGGAAAATATAGGGAGATATAATATTCAACTAGAAGAGATTACAAGGAGTCAATGATTCACTCAATATAAGGAATTAAACTCACTTACCAAGAACTATCTCTCTCAAGCCTAGAGAAAATGCTAAGAAGTACTTCACCTTACATATTGGAGGTAATTACAATATATAGAAAAAGAATAGAGAAAATCCTAGGTTAATCTTGATTCTCAGTCGTCCGATATAACCAGAAAAATAAGTAACTGAATAGAAGTCATACGATCTGACTTGGAGTTGAAAATTGGGATGAAAGACTTAACAAATTGAGGCTCGAAATAACACAGCCACCGTTGTCGGTCGACTGCACCACAAGTGCGGTCGACTGTCCATTGTAAATCACCCTAAGGGAGGGGGGGTGAATAGGGTGATTGTGCAGAATAAAAAAATAATTAAAATAAAGTGCAGAGTAATTAAAAAGAGTTAAGAGGAGCAAACACAGATAGCACAAGTGACGCAGTGATGTAACGTGGTTCGACCCCCAGGTCTACGTCCACACCTCCTACTTGTAGCAATTTTCCACCACAAGCGTTGCACTATACTCAAAACCCTTGTACAGTGATTCTCGGATTCAGGCCGAGAGACGTATTACACCCACATGACTTCTAACACAAGTCTCGTCAATCTCACCGAAGTGGGAGAAAAAAAACTCAGGATCCTAAATGATCCTAATTGAAGATACAAAAATTATCACATACACATTCGGATTGATTGTTGAAAGATTAGTTCAGAAGATTTTTCTCAGAAGTAATAAGTGAAGAATACTCAGTGGGTTCGGCCATTTAATAGATTGGAAAGTGTATCGATCAAAATTAGAAACGACACATTCCGAAAATATGAACAGTGCAAAGTGCGTTCGACCGCAATCTTGGAGCAGTCGACCGTTCATCTCTCTGACGTAAAGTAAAGAGATGAAGGGTCGACTACTTCTTACGCAACTGAGAGTTGCAGTCGACTGCGAAGCCGTTGACCGTCATGACGTGTGGTCGACCGGTATCGCGCAGTTCATACCGAATCCACTTTATATTCTTACAAAAAACTAATCAATCAATCAATCAATTTTACACAGATCTAAATCGCTTTTTTGGATATTAATCAATTAACTTTTCTTTTTGAATATATTCTTCTTTTGCTTGATTTCTCAATTTTTCTTTATTCCTTTCCTTCTTTGAACATTCATGAATCTCTCTTGAATCTCTTAAGGATATTATTTGATTCTGAAAATCTGAATAACTCAATTCAAACTTATTAGTATTTATAGACACGTTCTGTGCGCACCAAATTAGGAGTCAACATCCATCTCTTGGACAAATCCTTGTACCCAGGGGTCGGTCGGGTGTGCAGTCAATCACAACTCTGGACGGTCGACCGCAACTATGCGTGCACCTGCTTTTACTATTTTCATCTTTGACTCTCTTCGACTGATTCGACCTCTATGCTTCATTATATCTTTTTCTAGTCTGAACGATGAGTATACAAGACATATTCCTACCAGCTATTAGTTTATATTTCACTAGTATCATGCACGTGCGATGCACGTGGGGGAAGAAGAAAAAAGACAAAAAAAAAAGGAAAATAATTTCCAAACTGATCCACTGTCGAAAATATTTACCAAACTTGTCCACTTTCGTACGTGCACGCGGAGGAAGAAGGAAAAAAGACAAAAAAAAGGAAAATAATTTCCAAACTAATCCACTTCCGAAAATATTTACCAAACTGGTACACTTTCGAAAATATTTACCAAAGTGGGTCATTTTGTCAACACGTGCGCTGCACGTGTTGGCTTCAAAATGACAACAATGACAGATGACACTAACCCCTTCTCCCATTATAATAGTAGAGATTAATTCATCATCAGTAAGTTAAAGTTGGAATGGCTTTCTTAATAATAAACACTACTCCTCGACCTCATAATTTTTTTTTACTTCAGCCTTGGAAAAATGAAAACGGTGGGCTAAAAATGAACCAGCGGCCAATCATCAAAAATCGTCTGCTTTGGTCCAATGACCAATCATAAAATGTCAACAGAAAGATGCATAATTGCCAGACATAATATATTCCGCCAAATCTGAGCTAGACCCATCAGCAATATGAGCCACAGATAGAAAACAGCCACGAATCCATATTAATTCCATGTTTCCACTTCACAAGCCCTGGCTACCTCGTCCCCTCTTGGATTTTTTAGAAAACTTTTCTAAGTCCCTCGTTTGAACATAATTTTCCATTAGCTATACTTTGCTAGTTAACTATGTTTAACCCACTTCCAATTGAAAAAGGGAAAAAAAACTTGGACATAAGAGCATTTGTAGTCGTTTGCTAAATAAGAATAATATGTATTATTTATAAAAAATGGATTGCAGTCATTTGCTAAATATGCATATTTTGCAACAGTAGATTGCTATAAATAAAAGCGAATATGAGAATATACATATTATACATGACGCAACATGAAGTTGCATCCGACGAAAAAAAAAATATTTTTTATTCCTCCGATGCAACTTCACATTGCGTCCCTCAAGAAAAAAGGAATTTACTATAATAAAAAAATAATTAACCGTAATAAAAAACTTTAAAAAACTCAATAAAGAAAATAAAAAATTAAAAAAAAGTCGGACGCAACATGAAGTTGCGTCTGACCATTTTTTTGATTTTTTTTCCTCTTACGACGCAACATGAAGTTGCGTCCGTCTATTTTGGATTTTTTTTTCATCCGTCTGATCTGTTCTGATCTGTGATTTTTATTATTTTAAATTAACTTGGTAAAAAATAGTATTCGACGACTGCAGAATAATAGCCAAATATTATATGCATTTATCCATATATGCATAATTTACACAATAACGACTGTGGATGCTCTAACCAACCCTTCGTTTTCTTAATTATCTCTCTCCTTTTCTTTTTAATAAATGGCTACAATACATTGTAGTCTAATTTCGAACATGAGGCATCGCTCTACCTATCCAAACTTCTTTATTATTTGTGCTATAACTTAGGTTTTTTTTTTCTTTTTTCTTTTAAATATCTCATTTCCATCATATATTGGGTAGCATTAAATATATAGACTACAACAACAACAGGGGTGTATTGGATTGGAATTTGAAAAGAATTTAAAACAATGTGAAAATCCTAGTGTATTCTATTAGGATTTTAAAGGAGTTTATAAAAGTCACAGTGTATTCAATTGAGACTTTAAGTGATTCTATTCAATTCTTGGTGTATTCAATTGAGATTTTAAATGACCCCATTAAATTCTCAGTGTATTCAAAAAGTTATTGATTTTGGTAGAATTGAGAATTTGGAGGATTTAGATGGAATCTAGGGTCTGAGGTATAAATACCAAAATCCTTTGCAATTCTCACCTTCTCTGTAGAAACTTTCAAGCCATTGGTGAATATGGTTTTGTTTCTTGTACATATGCCTCAAATTATCCCCAAATAAACCGAAACCCTAATCCCCTTCTCTCGCCATCGTCTTCTTCCTCCTCTCTTCTACCTCCCGACCTTCGATCCCCACGCAGAGGCCTAATTCAACCCAAACCCTAATTCAACCCAACCACCGATCCCCACGCAGAGGCCTCCATCCGCCTCCTGAAAGACAATGGAATCAATTTCAATCAAAATCAATGCGACGGAGTTGATTCAAAAACATTCTCAAGATTGATATGGTATAAATTGGTTTCTCGTTGCAGGTATAGGACGAAGTGGATAACGTTCCATGGTTTGTATGATGTGGCCTATATAGTGAAACTATTAACTAGAAGACATATGGTACAGAAACAGCGAGTATTGAGTTGATGAGGAGATGTGGTAGAGTTATGATGCCTAGCGGGAGAGTTGGTGCTCCATATAGATCTTTTGCTCCATGACTTTGGTTACCGGGTATTATTAGTTATTATTATTTTATGCTATTTCAGAATGTTAAACAGCGAGTATTGAGTTGATGGAGTCATCAACAGCTCTCTCATGTAGGGCTCTTTCTTTTTTGCTGTTACTTTTATTTATGTGGGTGTCCTAGTACTTCTGAAAAATCTTATGAGAATGACATTTTTATGACTTGCAAGGTGCCTTGATATTTATTCGTACTACTCTTATGAGAATGACAATCTTGTGTAGGAAATGAACTAATTATAAAGTCTATTGTCATCGAATTCCTTCGAATTTCATTAAATTCATAATAAGAATTTCATCAAACTATTTTAAAATCCTTATAAATCCAGTCAAAGTTTAGGTGAATTCTCCATAAATTCTTTAAATACTGGGATTCTCAATTCTTTTAAATTCTTTTGAAATCTCAATCCAATACACCCCTATAATATATTGGGTAGCATTAAATATCCAATATCTCATTTCCATCATATATTGGGTAGCATTAAATATATAGACTACAACAACAAATGCAGAAGAGGACAACCCCAAAGTTAGAAGGTTGGTATTCTTTCCAACTAAATTCCAAAGCTACTTCTCAATAAAATCTAAGGCTATAAAGGTGCACTTTCTTGGGTATATATAAGTGTTTACTTTCACGAGGATTAATTATGAGATAATATGAGATAATATGATCAGATAGAAATGAGGAAAGAGCTAGCTAGGATTCGTTGATGCATAGTAATTGATTACATCACTGAAACATTGGCATCTTACATCATGGTCCATGGTTAGATGCTACATTTGTTTGAGTGTATTCTCCAATAATATAACCAGACTTGTATCTCTAATATCTAATCTCTAATAATATAACCAGTATATCTCTTTGCAAAACTGCACAGACCAAAATAATTATAAGAGACTATTAAAAAATATTCAAGAAATTAATAAAAGTAAATTAGAAAAATAAAAATCAGATATAAATCTAAACAGGTAGAAAAAAAATATTATTCACGCATGTGACTCATACATCACTCATTTAGAGATTTCATAGAATATATGTAGTATATAATATAATCTTGTGCAATATTGCACATAAATTTTTTAAATGAGAAATTAATAAAATAATTTTTGATCATCTTTATATATATATATATATATATATAGAGAGAGAGAGAGAGAGAGAGAGAGAGAGAGAGAGAGAAAGAGAGTAATGTGAGCCTCATATTTTTATGAGAAAATTTTCCTCATACAAAGTGATTATACTCACTTGGTGAGATCCTTATAGAAGATCTACCCCGTCCATCAAATTCATCATGCTAATGGATGTATGTGTAGAATAAATCAAATGGTTTGGTGGTCATTCTCCCATGCGTCATGTGAGTCCAATTTGTGGTTCGATTTGTATTACTATTGAAATCGTTTATTTTTCAACCACATGATGCATGTGTGAATTACATACAACCACTTGGTTTTTTCTATACATATATCCATTGGCATAATAAACATGATAAACGGAGTGGATCTTCCATAAGGACCCCACAAAGTAAGTATAATCACTTTGTATGAGTAAAATTTTCTCACACTATATGCGGCTCACTTTTCTCATATATACAGGGACAACCCCGAGTTCCTGGGGGCCCAAGGCCAAAAGCCCAAATAATTATTTTTGGGGGCCCCTAATTACAATATAATTTTTTACGCACAAAATACGTGCATATATTTACAAGAGAAATACAAATTTGGGGCCCCTAACAATGGAAAAAATCGAGGGCCATAGGCGGCCGCCTCACATGCCTCAAGGTGGAGGTCGGTCCTGCATATATATATATATATATATATATATATATATATATATTAAAAAGTGAGACAATAGCAAAACTATTTTTGAAAAAATTCTCTAACATCTATATAATATTGCACGCTTTTTAAGGTTTGATTAAGGGATATGATTGTACTCTAAAATTTGGATGGAGAAAGGGTGGGAAGTTGCCTTATACATTTGCTTTCAAATTTTTTTGTTTTAAAAAGAATTAAATTAGAAAAATCCTTGGACCAAAAGTGTTTTAGCATAGTATATTGTACTAGTGTTACCCAGTGCAAATTGTACAGACTAAAATATTTTTGAGGGACCCATAAAATTATCTGGAACTTAAAATTTTAAAGATGCTCCTTAACTATTTTAATCACAATATAATCAAATGGTGAAAAAATCTACAGATTATCCAATTTACATTTCCAAACAAACAAACATAATTCTATCTTTCTATTTAATTGAAAGGAAAGGAATGAAAAGGAAAAAAAGTCAAATAAATGCCGAAGTTGCGTTGTGGCTCTTCTTGGACTCCTTGATGTACTCCGACATCTCCTTCTCCACTGCTTGTTTTTCAACTGTCTTCGCTCTCAAATCAAACATAATCAATATCAGAAGCACATGGATAGAACAATAATTGATTATTAACTATAGCAAAAGATAAAAAATATTAACCAAATAATATTTCCATACCGACATCATTCTATATTTTCTATTCAATTTAAAGGAAACCCCGAAATTTTTCGATGTGTGTAACTTTTCTACAATTCCAGACCCAAGACATAGGTCAACTCTGGGTCCCTAAATTTTAATGATGCCCCATATTCTTTAATGCAACATTTTTCATGCATGTTTCGCAAACACCGTAAACAGCATCCTTGAGCTACAATTTAAAATCAGTGAGAATAAAAATATATTGCATTATAAGTTGACAAAGTTGTTACAACATCATCTTAGGTTCGGATATTAATCGAAAATCACAATCAACAATAACAACTAACTAATCTAAAAAGAAATCCTAAAAACCAACAAACCTAGTAACTTAAACCAAATTAACAAACAAATAATCTACTAGAAAAGCATAATGATTAAACAAATCACTCACAACTCCGTTTTTTGTGACAGTAGTAACTAAAAACTTCTGACCAGTCTAGAAATTCTTATATAAAAGATCTAGGGAAAATATCTCCCAAAATGAATCAAATTATTCACAAAATCACC